>WJSG01027490.1:0-17801 GCA_016618145.1 Sanghuangporus lonicericola | reverse complement strand
GCGCTGCTGTGGACGATGGAACGCTGTGCGCGATGGCTCAGGCATGGAACAAGATCCGGCGGCTCACCCTCTACAAGATGCCGCACCACGCCACCCAGGCTACTGTCCACAGCCTTCGCCACTTCGCGCGATACTGTCCGCAGCTCGAGCGGCTTGACGTGCCTCTATCTCACATCACCCCATTTACATTTGCCCTTCCCGCCTCCATGGACCACCCACAATTCGATACTCTGCGTCCCCACCCACTCAAACGTCTCGGGGTAGGAAGGCCAGAGCTTCACGATGAGGCTGCCCTCGCGGCATACCTCTCGTCCCTTTTTCCGACCTTGGGTGTGATCGAGCACTGCTGGGAAGGTGTTATCTCTAATGGCGAGGCATGGGGCGAGTTGGAAGAGGAAGAAGACAGGATTNGCATGGGGCGAGTTGGAAGAGGAAGAAGACAGGATTACAGATCGGTGGTATGCTCTCTTTGATGCGTATGAAGCGTTTGTGAGGATCAGGGCGCAGGAAAGAAGCTGGCACGCGGAAAGGACTGTACTCTGAGGGACGAGGAGCTACAGGCTGGCAAGCGACCTTGGATGGCCGGGTCCAGGGCTAGACGATCGCTGGCGAACACACGACCGAACCTCGCGACAGGCACGACGCTCAGAGTCATGGCACCCCCGCAAACCTTCCTCGTCAGCGCGTGTTGCGAGGACGGCGGCACCAAGCCGGCACATGATGTCTGCGTGAGTCTGACCATGAATGACCACTCTGTCTCCGCTAGCGGGTTGGACAGCTCGAGATCGACGAACCGTGTCCGACGAATAGATACGAATGCGCAATCTACCCCGCGTTGCAAGGTGGCAAAGGTATGCCCACCCTCTGGACTGCCGGCCAGGAGGCTACCTCGCCATCGACTTGCTCGGCCGGAGCCTCGACTCCGAGTCGATGCATCGCGATGTCTTCATCAAACCACAGAAGCACACATCACGGACGAAGGCAGGAATCGAAGAAACCTTATGCGACGTATTTGCAAAGGTATAGCGAGTATATAGGTTGCGACAGCTAATTTTAATTCTGCATCCCATCGACTTAGACTCCCCGCAGCAGTCCTCGGCGCAAGGAGACGATTCGAGCCTGCCAGCGGCAGTACAATGTCGGCTGAGTTCTCGGACGCAGAGCTCCAAAAGGCAGACGCTGCCATCAAAACTAGCCTGTCCCGCCAAACGTCGAGAGGACAGAAGAGACTGGATGCTGCCGGTAGGCGGACAGTCATTGTTGCACCATCTCACATTCACTGAGAGCATCTGCAGGAAAAGTCATCACGGAAGCCTCCGGCAGCTCTGTAATGTCGATCGCGCAAAGCGACGCAGCGGCGCAAGCGTTCACTGTAGTGAAGGACCAGGTCAACAACTTCGTACAGCACAGCAAAGTGCTCATGAAGGTGCTCGACGAAGTCGGTCAAGCGCATCCTTTCATCCAAAGTGAGTTCAACGTCGGAGTTGCCCCACGGTCAGCTGCTGACTTCAGGGTAGTCGCTGTGTCGTTGTTCAAGGCTGGTCTGACCTTGGAGCTCACTCGGCGGGAGAACGATGGCAAGGTCGTCGCGCTCAACCTCACAATGTGTGACATGATGGAAACACTCACTCTGTGCGTTCACTAATAATGTGGTGTATTCTGATGCTAATCCGGCTCAGACTGAAGCCAGTTGTGAATGCGCAACAACCGGGCACGGACGGCCTTTCGATCGAAGACCGTCTGAAGCAGCGCCTGGGCTCTATCATAGAGACGATCAAGAGATGTGCGAAGGTGTGCGACAGCTACCAGAAGCGTTCTACTCTCGGTACGCACGCATCTGCAAAATCTGGCGCTTCCACTGGCTGACCGATCGACAGTGAACTTCCTCACGAGCATGAAATGGCAGGGCAAGTTCACGGAGGTCGCCCAGCAGTTCGCGGACCACAAGGCGGGGATCCAGTCCGACCTTCAGATCCACACCAGCATTGGCATCACAACCGCCAACGTCACACTCACCGCAATGAGCACGTCCTTCACCGCGTTCAACGAAAACATCTCCAAGCTGATGGAGATCGTTTTCGAGCGCATGCGGTCACCCGAGGAGCGCGACCTGTCCGCGTTCGTTTCGAAAGAGCAGGGCGGCTTGGACGCCGTGCTGAAGAACGACAAGCTCCTCGAGGAGTTGCTCTCGAAGCAGAAGACGGACGGCGGTGCGGGGATGGACAACAGCGAGAAGGGGGCCAAGAATGCGAGGCGTGCTATGCCTGGACAAGCCCCTGATGCTGTCCTCACTGTGACAGACCTTCGGAAGGAGGTCAGCAAGGACGTCGAAAAGGTCCTCGCCGACAACACGTTCTTCGACCAGAAATTCGAGGCGATGAAGATGCAGGTGGACGAGGTCAAGGTTGAGATCAAGCACGAGTCAGATCGGGTCATCGGCACCATTCTCGCTGGTCCCCACGAGCGTATTGTCGACCGCGTAAGTGACCTTTCCGATTCACGTTAGTTGATTTGGCTCATATGCATCCTATCGTAGGACCTATATTGCGTCTGGAAGGAGATGGTACGTCGAACGCACTTCGTTGTACACTCGTCGTATGCTATTGGAGAGCTTACTGTTCCGCAGGGCTGGAAAGGCAGCGTGAAGGCCAAGCACCTTGTCATGGCGCTCCGTGACCACTTTGCTGAGGGCAGCCATGCGGCAGCGCACACAGCCAATCGTGCGGATGAGTGGGCGCTGCAGTTCATCACAGTGTTGCGGATTCAGCCGCTCATTGAGGCGCTGGACGATGATCTCTCTTCGTTTGTGACTGTCGCGGAGGCCAATGCATTCACGGATGTTCGGCCGCAGAAGTGGAGGTTAGCAAGATTTGACCCTTTGAGCCAGGCGGGCGTGCTGATGGTCTTTTCAGCCTTCCTCACTGGATCGCGTACTGGACTTTCGGTGCGTTTTGTTTCATGGCACTCGGACTTGATACGCAGTGCCCACAGCACAGGGCTGCTTTAGGGTTCGAGATGACGGTGCAATGGTACTTCCGCCGCATCCGCAAGGTCATCGCGGACATCAACGGAGCGGCAAGCAAAGCACTGTCCGCGAATCGCAGGATCATCGCCGACTTCATTGCGTCATGGCAAGTTCGCTGGGTCGAGAAGTTCCTGTCGGGACTCCGCGACGTCGAGCAATGGGACGACATGGACTGGAATTCCCAAGTCATGTTCCTCAAGTTCAAGGACTACGTGATCCAGAACGAGCAAAAGATCGATCACAACCTCCGGGGCGTCAATTACTTCCTAGACGCGGCCAACACGCTTAAGATCGTCGTGGGAGATGGGAGGCCGGAGAAGGTCAGCATGTCTCTTTTACGTGAAGTTTTTGAAGGTTTCCAAGCGACTGACAGTGACATGTGTTCGTCGTAGTACATCATGCCCCTCATCTTGCTTCTTCTCCAAAGGAGCCTGTATGTCGTCGAGCAAGCGCACACTACCACACTGCACGTGAACGAACTCCGGTTAATCGAGTATTCTCTCTATATTCTCAGCAGTACTGTCCGTGACCGGGTCAATACCCTGAAAGGTCAGTAATTGCGGACTAGAGTCTTCCGCAGGACGCTTCTTAACCTTCGCCGCATCCAGCTGTACACAAGTTCCAAAACCTGGACAATAAGGACCAGATGACGAAGTTCTTCTTTGGTCTCGTACGTAGGCACCACGGCTGTCCGCACAGCCGTCGCCCTGTACTCACTTATACACTCCAGTATTCATTCGCATTTGAGAAAGCCGTCTACAGCAACTACTGGACTAGGCTTCCCGACTTGGACGCAAAGATGGTGGCAGACGACCCTGCGGCCAGGGCTTCGTCATCGGGTGACCTCCCGCTCTTCTACGCGCCCGAAATGGAAGACATCGATATCATCGCCGATTTAACCTTCGACGACCCGACCTCCTCGCATCCGACAGGTGCGCACTCCGAGTCCCTCGTCGGGCATTGGAGCGGCGGGTACGAGTACGACCGTCGGGGCGGCGACGGACTTGTCAGCTTCACTGTCTCGTCCCATGATGACGACGGAGCGATCGTTGGCTCGGGTACCGACACGTTTGGACCCTTCACCGTACACGGGACCCTCAACGACGATCGCCTCACGTTCGTCAAAGAGTACTTGTTGCTTCAATACGGCCAGCGGGTCATATGGCGTTACGAGGGTGTCGTGGCACCTGGCTCGGACGAGATCAAGGGGCAGTGGGGCCTGCCCAACGCGGACTGGAAATTGGTGGTCGCAGGAGACGAGTCTGAGGAAAAAATTGGCACGGGAGAGGCGGTGAGGTCAGTCGTCTCCGAGTCATAGAATGCAGACTTCAGACCACTGACGGTTAGTGATAGCGTTGACGTTCCTGCTCGGCATACCGAGGGCGAGGACAGCGTCACAGGTCCAGGTGGAGGAGAGCCTGAAATACACGTAGACGAACTTGCCGAAGGCAGCAGAGAAGAGGACGACCAGGTGAACAACGACGGCGCGTCGGACACAGGAACCGCGGTCACCGGAATGTCCGCGGGCTTCGTACATGGCACATTCTTCCTCAAGCGCCGCCCTGTCGAGTATCTGCTCTCCTGCCCATCGGACGAGGAGTTTGCGGAGAACCGACCAAGAGCACTTTGGAAACTCGCTCTCAACGCAACCCTTCGGGTCGTGCAGAGTAAAATTGTAAACTGGGGGTTCATATCGGCTAGGCGGAAACAACGGTTACGGTATATCGAACTATTGAAGAACCGCCAGGAGTCATGGGGGTCGCATGACGTGGAGGAGGCGCAGGAGTGGGTTCAACTCATCAAGGAGATACATCCCGACGACCTCCGCTTGTGGCGTTGCATCGCCTTGTACCAGATGCGGCGAGATGTCATCCATATGTGAGTACGAGGTCACCGCTTCTCTGCACAAGTCCTCCCCACTGCCCAGCTGACTCTCCTCGGTTTTTGCTAGCCATACCAACTGCGACGCATGCGCGGCGTATTCCATTTCTCCCACCCGTTTTCTTTGCGTCGACTGCTCGGACGGCGAAGTAGACCGTAGTATCGACTTGTGCGTTGATTGTTTCATTGCACACAGACATGTGACTCGGACGCAGGATGGAAAGTTACACCATCCGACGCACCATATGATACAGTTTCGCACCGTCATATGGAGGGTTTACCGCCAACCCACCATCAGCACGGCAAGGCAGATGCTCACGTGGGCTGAGGAACAGCTCAAGCTGTTCGCGGCGCACAGCGCCGTCCAGATGACCACCGACGGCTCAGATTCATTCGGTCTGCACTGCGGCGTGTGCAGGTCGCCTATCAGCGCTCCGCCGTACTGGTGCTGCCTAACATGCGACGGTACGCGACCTTTCAGACCAGTCGTTGTCACCGCAGGGAAGCTGATAGTTCTTGATGCAGAGAGTACGGTCATATGCTATGCGTGCAACGAGCGTATGGAGCGCGAGAAGGAGTGGCTATTTCTCAGACGATCGAACGCGACGCAAGGCGAGGGTGAACACGACTGGTCCCATACACTCGTTTCCGCACCGGGTCCAGAGGTGATCACTGCCGACAGGGACCAGGAGATGGCACTCGTCGTGGATGAGGGCATTGCTCGTTTAGAAGCGAAGCTCGACGCGCGGCTGGCGGCGCTGGAAGATCTCCACCACCACCACCACCAGCATATGCTGATCTTGATGGTCTCCCTTACACTGTATCACGCTCTTCATCTCTATTTTACGTTCTTCTGGTAACGGCTCTATATATATATATCTTTCCATGGACTGGTGGCTGTATAATGAGATAGAAGAGGCAGCATACTTACTACATTCAACACAAGCCGGGAAGAAGATCCCACCTCATTCCCTCTGCTTGTACTTCTCACGAAGCTCCTCATACGACTGGAGGATATTCCCGTGCTCCTTTCCTCCCTGCTCGAAACCGGTGATGTCGGCAACGACCTTTTCAATGCCCTCCTTCTCCACCCGTTTCTGCAATTCAACCGCCTGCTTGTCCTCCTCGTGGTCGAACAGAAACGCCGCAGCGATGCCCTTCGACAAGTTGTCCGTCGGCAGCCCATATTCCAGCGCCATGGTCGTCGGACCCAGCAGCCTGTCGCCCTTGGCGAGCTTCCGTAGCGGCTCGCGCCCGACGCGCGTCACGTCGTCCTTCAAGCGCGGGTTCGAGAAGCGTTCCATGATCTTCTCGACGTATTCCCTGTACTCGCCCTCGTCGAACTTGTGCTTGCGTCTGAGTGCCGCCCCAGCCTCGTCCCACAGCGCGGCGTGCACGACCGCACGGATCTCCTCGTCCCGCACCGCCTGGTCGATCGTCCTGTAGCCCTTGAGGAAGCCGAGGTACGCGCTGATAGCGTGTCCGCAGTTAAGCGTGAACAGCTTGCACTCGATGTACGCGTCGAGCTCCGAGGTGAGCTTCACGCCCTTGAGGTGGATGTTCGGCGGCGTCCGCTGCAGCACGTCCTTGTCGACGACCCACTCGTAGAAGCCCCTCGACGCCCACGTCGAGCGGGCTGTCACTGTCCTTAGGGTCGTATGGGGGCACGATGCGGTCGACGGAGCAGTTCGCGAAACCAACGTTCTCCTTGACCCACTGCTTGTCGTCGTCGGAGAGGCGAAGACGTAGTTGCGGAGGGTGCTCGTCTGATTGATCATATTCTCCCATGCGATGATGTTGAGCGGGCCCTGCTTCGCTTCGCGGCGGGCGTGCAGTCCCTGCGCGATCGTCTACCCTATCTTCTCGAGGATGGAAGGGCCAACGGCGGTGGTGACAATATCGAGCTCGGGGCTCGCGAACTCCTTGACGATATCGTCGGTGTGGGGACGACTCCGGACACGTCTGAGATGGAGTTGATCTGCTCCTCGTCGGCGACGAGGATAAGGACGTTTTAGGGTTCCTGGTCGTTGAGCTGCTTGATGACTTGCTCGCTCACGTCCGCGAATATGACGTGGTGCCCGGAGTTGACGAGGAGCGGCCCAATGAAGCCTCGTCCAATGTTACCGGCGCCGAAGTGGATGGCTTTCTGACGTTTCTCGGGCATGTCTCTGTTGGCGCAAGAGGGAGTATAAGTAATCATTCAACCCAGCCCATAATCAAAATGAGAGCAACAGCGGTCCTCGATATGTCGGGCCACTTTTGACAGTCCTGGTGTCGGCTCCATACGACGAGCAGAAGAGCACGATGAAAGTGTGGACGTTAGTGGTAATAAGAGTCGGGAGCAAGGTTCTGTGCCCGCTCGCCCAGAGCTACAATCGAGCAGACGTGATCCGTACCATATACTAATTATCTACTCACCAGGCCGTGTGTGGTAGTGGTGGACGGTGTGTAGTACGGTTATAAGGAACCTACACTGAGCACCCTAGAGTGCAGCGTTATGGTGATGTCACCGTTGTCAGCGCAGGTGTGCTGTCAGCTGGTACCTGTGAGTTCGCATGCCGGAGGGGCACACGGTCGATGTAGTGAACGGTTGCTGCCAGCGGGGTCGAGGTGGTCGTCGACGACGAGGAAGAGCAAGTCGGCGGCGTCTACTTTTGCGCCCATTTCCAAATCAGGAGTGAACGTCGGGCGTTTTGGCGCCCTAGCCGCTGGTCGACGACAACGACGTGCTTTCAAGGAGATGGCCTTCCTCGTGCTACCTTCGCTTTGTACCACAGTCCAACCTGCTCTAACATAGGCTGTCTGAATGGCCCGACAAGTTTAGCCCCTGTCAGCACGAGTCATCGACCGTGTATGCACCCCCGGGGCTCATCTCGGTGTAAGCCACAGTCGTCGCCCCGCGTAACTATCCAGTATCTCTTTCTCTTGCTATGGTAGCTCATCGTGCGACCTCGACACAGGGCACGGACTCCTTCTTGAATATCAGCCCCCCTCTCTCTCCCCCCTTCGGATTCCTGCTAACTGCCTGAGTCTGCGCCCGAACTCTCATCATGTCCACCACAGACTCCTTAGACTATACAGCGGATATTCAGCTCATGACCTCGGTCTTGTCAGGCCAAAAATTCAGCGCTGCACACTCGATCATGGGTCGACGGCGCGATCACGTCATGTCGTTCGCCCATCTGGCCACATTGCTGGCCTGTAGCGCAAACGATGTCGTTGCTACAACAGGGCTCATTAGTCCACAGGGCCTCGACAGCATCGTCGTCGTCTTAAACTCGCATACAGACAGAGAGAGGACGGAACCCTTCGATTTGCAGCCCATACTCGGCGTCGGCGCGCCCGAGCGCACGGAGACACTCAGCCTGGAAGAAGTCTTGAACCCGAGGCCGTGAGCGTCCTCACTATCTTCATATATACTCACGCTTACAGTACGACAGGGAGCAGAATCCGGACTTGTCTACACATGCTCAACGGCTCTTTGATGTCCTCAAGTTCGTTGAGGATGGCACAGTTCATCCCCACCATGTGAGTGTTCCGAGCTCATTGCAGACGCTCCTCGATACCGTTGGAAAGATGTTAACATCTAGGCAGGCGAAAACATGGGTCATGTCTCTCTGCTGGCGTAAAGTTAAGACTCGCCTCCAGAAGATCGTCACCAACTGGTCGCCCGTGAGCCTCATCGACCTTCTCAAAGATTGGGATCCTGCTCCGGAAGAGATCAGTGGTTACCTGGACATGTCGGGAAAGTTTCTTGCTGGCTGGAGTGAGGCGTTCAAGACATTAGGCTGGCTGGATGAGTCGGGAAATTTGCCTTTGAATACAGCTCCCCGTAAAATCGCTGGAATCTTGGAGGCACTGCGAACCATAGAAGATACGCCGTCGACGGAGGAGCTGAATTTCGTGTCCACCACAACATCGATACTATTGGCGCTCCTGCGGCAAGACAAAGTGAAGCGGCTCTTCGCTGACACGTCGCTGAAGAACCACATCAAGCCCACCCGCGATAGTGATGAAGACTGTGACGAAGATGAGGCAGGTGGGTGATGGCAATCCACGCGCAACGCAGAGTACTCACGTCAGACGCTTTCAGATGTTTTCGTCGGGAATCACAGTAGGTGCAAAGCTCGTTCCGCTGCGCATACATTGACATCCATCCCAACAAAGCTCCCCTGCTCAACGAGGAAGACGACGTCGCCTATCGGTACCTACTGAGTTTGACGGCGTGGTCGGCGGCCATCGATCACCTCTGTCAGAAGAACGTCCTCTGTCGTCTGCGAAATTGCACAGCTACCGTGGCTGTCGTTCGCGACGACAGGGCATCCTCGCTCCCCGATGGTCAATTTCTTCTTGACGCTGTCGAGCAAGACGCGAGGTTGACGGGCGAGCATATGGCGAAATCCAGGGCGGAAGTCAAGGAGGTCCTTCGGGGGCGCATTGAATGGGCGGGAGCCCACTGGCAGACTCGGAAATGTCACACACATGCCGAGGCAGGGCTGATAGCTTTGGACATGCACCTGCGGAAGACTGAGAATAGTACAGACATCGTGCAGAGGGTTGCAGATGTGTTTGTGAGTTCGACGCCCCATCATCAGCCTCGATCTTCACACTGATACGTTCGTTCGCTAGGCGCAGCAGGACGCATTGCCCATAGGAACATCGAATAAGTGTTGTTGGGCGTGTTATAGGCTGTCTGAAATACTCCAGCAAGAAGCAGACATTCATCGCAGTACGTGTTGTACATTCATCAGTGACAGGATGCTCCTTCTTACGTGAATGCCTAGCGTACATCTTACCGGGCTCTCACGGGGTGATCTTCCCCTGGACGCCCCCTCCTTTCGGCATTCCTTCGAACATATTGCGCCTATTCCGAGAGGAGCTGAAGAGATTGATTGTCGACTGGGCTATCGCACAGATCGACCACCTGAACACGAGCCGTCAATCCCCACCTGAGTCGGGGGATGACAACGGGATTTTGCCTCCGGCTCTGCCTACTACGACGGAGCAGTGGAAGTTTATGGAGCAGCAAGGCCGTCGTGGTCGTAAGTAGTCATATGGCTTATGCATGGATCGTTCGTTACGTTCGCCGCTCTAGCTTTGTTTCTCAATTTGCTTCCGTCGACTGGACTTGATAGCTTCTCCAAACTGTTCGCATAAACTCCCAAGCAGGATCCGAATGGGCCATACTCAATCCTCCTGACCCCATGTACGAGTACTACCTACCCGGGACTCTATAGACTATCGTCAGTTGTACCAATGAATACGCCTGCCTTGCTACGCATTCGCAGACGTGTGAGAAGTACTGTCATCGTCCTCAGATGAGAGTATTACCGCCTTGCTAGCACACTGTCGACAACAACGACTGAGCGAACGCCCGGGCCGTCACTTTCGTGTGAGTACTGAGAACTCTTCCAGTGCTATTGTACCCATTAATTAAAGACTTCAGATGCGAACTTGACCTGCGATCGAGGCTCGCATATGACTTGCGTCCCACTGCTGACTGCTGTCGGTCATCGACACGCACACCCAAAGGCTGAGCATCATCAAATCAAACCCAAACCGCGGAACTCCTCATGTAGCAGCGACCGAGCCTGCGCTGCGCGCCAGTTCCGTTCCTGCGCCCTGATCCGCACAAACGCCTGATACACGTCATACAGCGCAGACCACCGCTCCAGAGTCTCCCTCTCTTCGGTGTCTGCGTCGTCGTCCCACATCCCGCCTGGCGCGAAGGCCCGGACATCGTCCCAGCAGTGCTCGATGTACATCAAGGCCGGGAACAGGCCCGACAGCGACCCCGCCAGGGCAGCCTCGTCGTGGAGCTTCGGCCGCCCCACCCCGAGGCGTTCCAGGAGATGCGGCCGCGATGGATCGAGCAGCGGGTACGTCCGGCTCTCAGACTCAGAGGGCGGCCCCAGAGGAGCTCGGAATGTCGCGGCGCAGATGTCGGACAACGGGACGTCCAGCCGCTCGAGGTCTGGACAGCACTGGGCGAAGAAGCGGAGGCCGTGGACTGTGGTTTGGATGGCCTGCTGCGGCACGTGGTGGTCTATCCAGTCGTAGAGGGTGAGTTGCCGCATCTTCGGCCACGATTGCGCCATTGCACGCAGCGTTGCGTCGGTTACGGCTGCGTGGGCGGAATCGCTGAGGACGAGTTCCTCCAGCGCCGACAGAGGAAGGAGGGGGGCGAATGACTCCGGGGGCAGCGCCTCGAGCCAACGGAGCGTGAACGTGAGCGAGCGTATGGATGTCTCCGAGGATGGAAGCGCGGCGATTGCGGACGCGAGAGCTGGGAATGTGGCCGTGGACGATGACACCCGGACCTCCACAACGATCGAGAGCAGGGCGGACGAAGAGACGTGGCGGAGGAGGTCTATGCATTCGTCAATCTGCATGGCGTGTATGACGAGTTTGCTGAGCGCGGAAAACGGGGCAATAGTAGTAGTTCGTGGTGGCCACAGTGCCTGAGGCTCCGCCAGCAATTCCGCTCGAGACGGCATCCACAGATCCAAGTGTCGGAGTGCAGGAAGCGCCGAAAGGTGGTGTATCGCTCGCGGGCGCAAGGCGTTACGATCCACCTTCACGAACGTGAGCTGCGAAAGACCACATAGAGCGTCTGATATAATATCTCGGGCGAAGACGCGCGGCTCCGTAGCAATCGCGAATGTCGTGATATGGGGGGAGAGCTGGGGCAGCTGTCGGACGAAGACGTCGAGGCAGGGGTCTTCGGGGGTAGTACTGATGGTCCGACGATCTGGCCGACCTGTCTGCTCGTTGAGGTACAGCACAGTAAAGTCTAGCGTCTTCAGCGACTGCCCGGCGAAGAGATGGAGAGGATGCGTGTACGCCTTCCGACCGATGTACGCCACCTGCCGGTACTGGATCACCTCAAGGCTGAGAAGTCGCGTTGGCCAGATCGCCTGCAGCATATGCCACAGCTCAGGCGACATGTCGGGCTCGTTGTGGGCGGCCCCGGCGGCGAGTGCGTTCCTCCAGCTCCAATAAGAACTGTGTCGGGGCACGATGCGGCGCACGTACGGCGCATAGAGCGCGAAGCGGGCAAGATCGTGCGGCACAAGGGGTCGCGTAGCGTTCTACCAGAGGTTGCAGATTCAGCTCTAGGGCTTCCTGACACGATCCACGGGAACACATACCAGTGTTGCAGAAGCTGGCAACATGCCGGGAATCCCGGAAGTAGTGTAAGTGTATGGCCTCGCATTGCGTTCACGGCGATACGCGTCATTGGGCATGGTAAAAAAGATAGGCACAAACGAGGGCAGCGTGTGCCATATCTGCTGGCAGGCATGCTGGTGGAATAGGCGAGATGCTCGTGCGATAGTGGCGAGGGTGTCGAGCGAGTCCGTGTTCACGCAAATTGCATGCACCACCTCCGGAGGCAACTGCCGTGTGGCATGCAGCTCCATCTTCCTGTGCGTACAATGAGTTGACTGTGGGAGGAGAGACGTGGTATGGGAATAACCTCTTGATCAGAGACTTGCTGTCGTGAAGGTAACCAGATGACCGCAGTACAGCCTTGTTGCGAACATACTGTGGCTGAGTGACTCGAGAAGCAGCGGAATGAAAAGGCCCGCCTCTTCAGTGCATATACGGGGGAGTCGCGTTTGGCCGTCGTACGCGTGGTATCGAAGTTCGGAGCAGGATTCGGGTCGCGGCGGGTGCGCTAGCGCACGCACTTGCCATAAACGGTAACTATACCAAACTCCTCGTCGGGTCCGAGCTCTTATCGGCAAATCATGACAAGATTAGCGAGAGACATACAATCCGTCCGCATTGGGTCCGAGGGACAAGTACTGCCCGTAGTCGACTACGCGCGCACGACCCCGCGGATCTCCGCGTCCTGCACGGTGAGCGCCCCGCAGTTGCAGTCTCTATCGCTAGTGCTCACCTCTCGCATGCAGTCTGAGAACCCTCCGGGAATCTATGCGTGTGAAACAGATCATAAGAGTCGTTGCTATTGATACATCTTCGAAGAATAAGAATACACAGTAATAATGATATAGCTTCAGAGCGAGAGTGTTCAGAACGGTGGGGCGCTGCCCGGACAACGGAACGAGTGTTGCATGCGCAGGTGCCGCGCGAGAGGAACGGTATAGGAATGTGCAGATGGCGACATCGAAGTTGCGCAGGACGCTCGCGCGGAGGCGTGTCGTGGACAAGGTCGTAAGGGGGACTCGGGGAGAGTCAATGGCGGACGCAAGGTTGGGTGCAGCGTTCATGAGCGCATGACGAGGAACACGCTCAGGACGATGGCGGCTACGATGAGGGTGAAGATGGTGAGCGCGACGAGGCAGCGCCTCGCCCACTTGAGCTCGGTGCGGCGCATGGACTCGATGATCTCCTGGCGCTCGACCTCGGGCTTGGATGACTCCCAGTCTTCCGGGGCGCGCAGGGGAGAGAGGAGGATAAGGGAGCCTGCGAGCCAAAAGAGAGGGAACACTGGAGGAAGAGGGTGTGAGCGGTGCGTTCTGCGGTTGGGCAGCGAATGACTACTCACGGAATCCAAACTGGAAGAGGTACATGGCGAGGGTGGGCTGATCCGAGACGTGCGTGTACGCAGGGGGCTCGAGGGAGTCCGAGTACGAGGGGGGAGCCTCGGACTCGACGGAAGTGGACTGGCGCAGCTCGTCGTGGCGGCTGTCGCGGGTGCCGGTGAGGCTGAGCGTACGACGAGAGCGCGATGCGTACGAGACGCCAAAGAAGGCATCAACCGCGTCTGTGGCCGGCTCATCGCAGGAGGAGCGCTGGGCGCGGGGAGAGTTGGTGCGCGCAGGCGTGAGCTGCGGGAGTTGCGCCTCGATGTCGAGCTCGGGTGTGGCCGCGCGGTCAAAGAGACCGAAGAAGGTAGGGCGCGAAGTGGAGGTCGTGGAAGCAGAGGCAGACATCGTGCTATAGATGAGGTGTCTTGGGAGCGAGGTCGCTAAGGAATCTGTGGCGGATCGGCGGTGCGCTTGAGGAGGCTGCGGTGAGCAGAAGTGAGGAAGACATGGCGAGGACGAGGGCCGCTAAATAGACGGGCGGATGGGCCATCGAGTGCAATTGAAAGGCAATCGGAGAGGCAATTGGGAGGCACCCACAGAGCGACGACGGCGGTTCGGATTGTGGGTGGCCCGTGCGTTGTGCCCTCCCCACGACCGCCCACCCTGCCAAAGCGTGCCAAACAAACGCCTACCGACGCGTCGCGACGCGTAGACGCGTGACAGAGGGATCATGTGATGGCGTCAACCGGCGCTTCTCGCCACGGCAGGTCTTCCAACCACTCCTCGTTCCAATCACAACGCCACCGCTCACCTGTTCCTTACTTCACTACACCTGCCGCAATGGCATCGAACTCGGACTCTGCCGCCGATAGCACCTCTATGGACCCTCCCGCTCCTCCGCCCTCCGTCTCATCCTCACAGGCCCCCGCCTCCGCATCGGCTGGCCCTTCAAAGGCTAAATATCCGATGCCCCTGCCTGATTTTGTCTTTGGCGTAAGTCGCTTCTGACTCGATACATTATGGACATATTCTAACCATGACGTTAGGGAGACAGACTCAGGAAGATGTTCCCCACACGTTCCCTCCCTGCCGAGCTGAACCCGCTCTGTGTCGACTGCGACGACCTGGACGACCTGCCGCTCGTCTGGTTCGGGGTGCTCTACGACCAGTACAAGCTCTTCGGCTACGCGAGGCGGCGGGGCTGGGCCGTGAAGCAGCGACCGGACGACGAGGAGTACGATATGCTGCTCACCTTCGAGAACCTCGTCTACAAGTACTGCGAGAAGTACGGGCTCGTCATCCAGACGCGCGAAGTGTGGGGCACTGCCAAGCTGCTGATCACGCTGTACTCGAATCGCGACATTGCGGACTACACCACGAGGCATCGCGATCGCGCGCGGAAGACGTTCAAGGCGATGGGGTATGCGGAGGATGAGCCCCAGTGGTATCTTGACTTGGACGAGGAGGTTCGTCGTCGTTTCGGCTCCCTGTTCGCGTGCGTGTGCTGATACTTACCTGACGTCCTTGCAGTATTAGTCGCCGCTCCGCAGCGCTGCTGGAGGTTGTTCTCTGCATATGATTTGTCATGCCTATCTGCGCTTATGTTGGGCTTCCGCTCCTGATATTGTTTGGGCTCGGATGTATGACGGTCGACGTGGGATGTATAGTTTAGAGTACGGCGACGATGACGGGGCGCCGTGTGTATACTATGCTTACTGACTGAAGGTCTAGGATGTTTGTGTAGCTGTGAAGGACCATAAGGGCACCAATAACGATCTGCGGTACGATTCCGATAACCCAGGAGGGAACGACGTCTCTTGGCGGTAGCTGCGTCGAAGTACTTACATACTTAGGTCCCACAGTGAGCTACTCCGAGAAAGGCATACTCCAGAATTCAAGATCCAGCGCTCAAGTTACTTTTCCTGGACATCGAGATCTTAATGACCCACGACGCCACAGTGTTGTATGAGATACTCATGATTGACGACACCAAGCTGTGCATAGTGTACAATGCTATGTAGATGGAGGCCCGTGAAGTCCGTAGAGATGTGAAGGAACGTGATGGTGTATGCAAACAACGATCGAGAGCAAGAAAGCACGGTGCAGGGGTATCGAAAGCAACAAAGGAAGGATATCAAAACGCAGCAGCAGTTCACGTCGTCCACGCCAGAGTCAAGAGAAACACGGACACTCGCCAAATTCTGTCCAAGACGCACCATCACTCCGCCGCAACGGTGATCTGCACCTGAGACGTCGCGGCCGAGAAGTCCAGCAGCGACGGCACGCTCGCGCCCATCTCCGACGCGCCGTTCGCCCGCTCGCGCAGCATGCCCCACTGCACCCACCAGTCGTCCGCCTCGTCCTCGCAGTCGTACCCGAACACGACGCGGTACTCCTCCCACACGCCCTCCGCGCTGCCCTCGCCCTCGAGCACGTTCTTGCCCTGCGCCGCCTTCCCGCGCATCGCCGCGTCGCGCGCCGCGGCCTCGGGCCCGTCCGCGGTCATGAAGAAGATGCTCGCGAACTCGCCGGCGCGCACGTCGCGCACGCGGGCTTGGCGCAGCTCCTGGAAGGCGTAGAGGAAGGATGCGATTTGCCGCGCGGAGGAGAGGTGCGAGAAGAGCTTCGCGAGGACTGCGCCGTCTTCGACCGCCATCGCCGTCCCTTGGATCGTTCCTGGCTGAGAGGCGAGAAGCAAACATAGGTGAGTGGACGACGGCAGATTTACAAAGCGTTGGGAACTCACGGGGAAGGGATGCGCGGCCTCGCCAACGAGTACCAACCGCCCGTCATCTGAGACCCAGTCCTCGAGGTCGCGGTGCTCTCGTACTGAGATTCGCACAGCTTTGCGAGCGCCCTGCACAAGCAGCCGCAATCTGTACAGCCTGTCTAAGTTTATCAGAGCAGCGGTGCCAGGGACGTGACTCACTTTTGTGCTATGTCCTGCGCTACCTGTGGGACGTCCACCGAAGGGACATCTCCGTAACGCCCGTCGTCGCCAGTATCAGGCCCATAGAGTTGGAACGCAACGTCGTCTGTACCGCGCTGTGGATCCATGAGTAAAACCGAGGAACTTGGTCCTAGCATGAATTGGACTTACGATGGCATACGCAACGACAGCCTGTCCCTTCCCGAAAGCGACGAACTGCCCGTTCTTCTATGCCTCATCAGCATCGGTATCAGTCACGACCGCATGAGTGCTCACCTTCTCCGAAAGCTTCTGGGCATATTCGGGAATGTGTTTCGCAGGAACTAGAGTACTACCGGACCGTCGTGAGCTTGCGATCTCCACCAGAAGTAAGTACACTTTGACTTACTCGTAGACAGCGAGACCAGTAGGAGTACCGACGTCCCGTTCACCGAGAAGCGCCGTGCGTGAAGACCCGTACTCACCGTCCGCGCCGACGAGCACGTCCGCGGAGAGTATCTCGCCGGAGGCCAGCTCGACTTCCTGCTCCTCCGGGTCGATATCAACGACTTCAGCACCGAAGCGTACTTGCGCCCCGTGCTTGATTGCAGCATCGTAGAGGATGTCGTATAGCTCGGCATGCTGAACATAGAGCTTCATGAGGCGGTCAGACAGGGCATGGGAGCAGGACGACGTACCGACATCATGAGGAACATCCCTCGTGTCTCCTTCAGCATCTCCGCGTCCCATACATGCTCGCCGAGGAAATCGCCAGACTCGTCTGGGCAATAATGTGATGAGGACGCGACCGCCACGAGAGGGAAGCAAGAACTCACATTGCATGAAGGAGAGCCTCGTCGTTACGGAGGCCTTGCTCAGGAGAGCATCTCGCAGGCCCCAATGAAAGAGAATCTTCGAGAGGTTAGGAGGTAGTCGTACGCCACCCTCCGCCCGCTAGCGTGACATTGACAACCTGTCAGAGCGCATACAGACACAAAAGGGTCTAGACTCACAGCAGCGTTCCTATCCATTTTCTCAAGTACCAGTACATGGTGACCGACGCGTCGAAGGGCCAAGGCACAAGCGAGCCCCGCTATGCCTGTTCGGCCAAGATACCGTTAGCACCGACCAGCCGTCAGAGACGATCGATCGTACCTCCACCAATGATGAGGAAGCTAATCGGAAAGCTCGTCTGAAGCGGGAGGTTGGATCGTGAGGACTGGGAGTCGTGGTGAGGCATGATGCGTACGAGTATCGTGAGCGTGAAGACGGACGAGGCGAAGAGCAGACACGTCGGACGTACCTCAGCACTCATAACTGAAAGCCAAGCGAATCCGGGGTGCTGCTGCTGTGGCCGTCGCGGGATAATATGCGCTCGACGAGACACGGAGAGCGCGGTATAAATCAACAACGCTTGCGCGAGACGATGCCATCGGGAGGCGAGCGGAGACCCGCGAAGACCCCAGACTGCACGCTCGGGATTCGGGACGCA
>WJSG01027473.1:0-22901 GCA_016618145.1 Sanghuangporus lonicericola | reverse complement strand
GCATGAGAGCGTCTTGCAACCACTTGCGGTGCTTGCGAAAGCGGTCGCCATACGGCATCATATTGATGACGCTGTCCCACCCCATACTGCGGGGGAGTAAGGGTTAGATGTCGTGGCGTTCGGAGGCGTCATGTGGTGAGAGCGGCACTCACATCTCGTTCAGCAGGATGAAACGGGGGCGGTCCGAGTAGTTCCCGCTGCGCTTCTCGAGAAGCTCTTCTGCAGCCTCCCTCGAGTTCAAAATGATGGCGGGAGTGCGAAAGAACTTCGCGAAGACGATGTCGCCTGTGTAGACAATGAGCCGACCATCTCAGCTGTATCAGGAAACATAATCACCATATTTCCTGCCCCATTGTGCCAGCGTGACGGGTTGGTACTCGAGGGGCAGCTGGTGGATGTTGCCGAGTAGTGGCAAGGCCGTCGGTCCGGGAGGAAAGCGGTACTTGGCATTCCTCTGGTACCGAATGTACATCCCAAGGACGAACAGCAGAAGGAGTAAGACAGTGGGAGCGGAGGACGCAGCGAGCGAGGCTTGCGACAGAGCAGCCATTTCGGCTGGGAGTAGGAGGGCGGGTTGAAGGAGGGGGGAGGAGCGAAGCGGTNGGAGTAGGAGGGCGGGTTGAAGGAGGGGGGAGGAGCGAAGCGGTACCCTTTAAGCTCGGCAAGAGGACCTATCCATCTAGCTCGAGTGTCAAGGCATATACTTCCGCGATCCTTCCAGCTATGGTCAAGCTCAGCGCCGTATGGAGCAGTGTACTCAGCGCATCTGGATAATTGGTTATGTGGATCAGACCCAGCGCATACGTCCCTCCCTCGAAGTTGGCTGCCCGCCTGGCTGAATCTGACCATGTCTTGTTCCTTGCATCGCCATCGATCTGAATTGTCTCCTGGGTGCATTATTCGGTAGCGCGGTTCGGTAACCCGAGGCGACGGGTACGGGGTGTTCACGTGCCATGAGGAGGTGCGCCTACCACTGCCAGAGCGCGGTACAGTACCTGACTGTACCTTGGACGTCCAGGGGACGTATGCGTTCGTGTATCAAGTTCATACCTCATGTCATCGGCGGGCGAAGATAGGAGTATATGACTTTCCGCTGAGGTATCGTTACAAGCTTCAGCGCGTGCCGCCCATTCTGATGGAGAGTAGAGATCAGCTAGATCGAACAAGACACATAAGACCGTAGCCCGGAAGATCGTACTGCGCTATCGGGAGAACTAGTTATGTATGTAGGCGAGTCTTCTTCAGCTCTGAATCTTCCGCCCTTCTTTTACTCAAATCATCAGATTGAGTCTTCGATACGCGTAGATCAGAGTTGAACGTTGAACTGACGGCACGGTCAGTGCTCGTGTTGTGCTCGTGTGGCGTTCTGCGCAACATAGGCGCTAGGCGGCATGCGCGCGAGCCTCGAGGTGTAGAGCGGGACTGCAGTCCATCACTGCTCCAGCAGGGCGCCCACCAATGGGTCGGTCAGAACCAATGCAGCCGCAGTAAGTCCGGTCGCGGCGCACAATAAGACTGTGTCCCAGCTGGCACACTAATCATCGCCGTACCTCGTCCCTGTGCAGTACTGGCCTCAGGCCCTCATGACAGCATTACTGTCCTCGGCGCAAGTGCATCGATTCCACTCTTCAATAAGTTCGTCTGCTGAGATGCTCGAAACCACCAGGAAAGCGATGTCGCGACAGCACATACCTGATCTACAGTATCACGAAATGCGGCGCAGCCAGGATCAAAGCAGCGTCGGTGATCCCAATTTCCGGCTGTTGTATATTCGCAGCGCGCGGGCTCCCTAGGAGTACTTAGTCTGAGACGCGATTCAGATGAAAAGGGGGAAACCAACATACAATTACTCTCGTCCTACAAGAGGTGGTCGTCGTAGTCTGAGTAGGAGGTTGCAGTGGGTGCCAACAAAACGGAATATCTGAGCTCAATCTGAGTTTAGAAAATGGCGGTGGTTTGTGGTCGGAGCCTACTGGGGCTGCGTCGGGGTTGTGTCGGGGCGTCAGAAGTCCGGCAGGCCCAGTCCTGGTATTCCACGTCCCGCTCCTCAACCTCCCTCTGGAGCTTCAACGGCCAAGTCACGAACCAAGATCAGGTCGAACGGCCGAACGGTGAGTCGCCACCAGGCGCCCAGGTGCACGGTCACTGGCATGCTCATGAGCCCCTGGGTCAGGAAAACAACTTGGTGGCGAGGTACGTGAGTCGCAACTCTGAGCGCGTCTTGAAGCTGAACCTGTCTGCTTCAAACAAACATAGCGTCAGCGAGCTACATAGAGAGCAAACTGTGGGTAAGTTAGGTGTATTCCGTTCGTTATGCCGGGGCCTATGGGGGCACTTGGTCAGAGCGTGAGTGTCCGCCAAGGCATTCTTAGACTGCCCATTGCCTCTTCGATTTACCGCGGTACCGGTGACCCATTCAACCTGCGTGACAGTTCCACAGCTCGGCTTACCGCAGGCAGGACACGCACTTCCTCCAGACATTGACAATTGTACCCTACCGCAGCCTACTGCAGCACGCTTGAAGACGTGAAAACGTGGAGAAATGCGAAGAAATGCGGCGCTGGGACCTACGGGAGCAGCATATACTCAAACCTTCGGTCGATGGCCGGTCGCCCCCATAACCTATCCTCGACTCGCATTACCCGTCGACTAACTAACTATGCAGTGTGACGAGGTTCTCCCTGACAAGCCGCCTCCGACGCTGGACGAGCTCGCGGACGACGGGACCCTGGCCCTCGTGGCAGGGTCCGACCACCGTTGCGATGGCGTTGACGACTCGGAGCGTATCATATTGCCTTCTGACCGAACCAGAGGATTTTTATGTTCTACTCGGCTGGTGACTCGTGAGTCATTGGAGCAAAACATCATCGCGAAATGCATCTCCTCCAAGCCGTCATGTGAGTAAATTCACCTCTCGTTCCGTCCGCGCTGCAGTTGATCAGTCATGACAGCATCGTTCCTCCGGGTACATTCATATACCTGCCGCAACGCGACCCGCGCAGTTTCACCTTCCCATCACCTTCCCGCGCCCTCGACTTCTTCCTCGAAGTCACAGAGTCGTCCGCGACACATGTCGGTATCGCACACTCGTCACGTGGGCCCACGAAAGCGGTGGTGCTCGCGGACCCCTTCGCCGCGCTCGTCTTAAATCGCGCGTTCTCGATGGCGACAGTGCAAGGGTACGGGTACATACCTCATGACGTACTAGTACAAGACACGCCCGTACGACGCGGTCGACGACGTCGAGGCGTTGGTCGAGAGAAAGAAGCGCGAGCAGAAGCCGGAGGCGTGCTCGGATGCACCGTCCTCTGGTGCTGATGGTGCCTCTGCTTCCTCGAGTGGTACGGAGGCGAGGACCGAGGAGCCTTGGTCCGGGGTCGGCATTGTATCTTCCAACTTCAAGCTATTGGAAGACGGCCGAGCACTATTCAGGGCTCGAGTACTTCGCCACATTATGTGGGGATTAGTTCCGACTGCACAGCCAGCCGGAAGCTGCGTATTTTTACACATAGCATCTAACATCGAACCACATATGACAGGCACGGCGCTCATCGACGAAGGCCTCGTCGACATGATAAAGGCGCATGCCCCCCATGTACAGGCTCCCCTCCCTTCCCCTCCCCCACCCCGGCCCCGCCACGGACATTGCTCGTCATGCCTCGTTCAGTCAAACTCAAGGCCTGGGACATCTATGCAAAAGAGCTACGCGACCTCGGGTTTGGTCAGCCCCTCTGGATCCCAGAGCCTTCGCCCGAGTCCGGCGAGGTGCAGCTCGGAGATGTGGGCTACCTCAGTCAGGGGAAGTTTTGCTTCTTGTTCAACTGCATGCGCAGCGCAGATGATCCGGTTAATCGCAAGGGCGTCCCCGCAAGCTTCGAGGTCTTCATACCTCCCGATGGTCCTGTAGAGGAGTCTGCGAAAACCATCCGCAACCTTATCATGGACCCCATACTTCTGTGTGATAACGCACGTTCAGTTGACGTCGCAGCGAACATCTCTCTCAGGCAAGTACTCTTCGCTATCGCCTGCTGCGTGGTGGGGCGTGGCTGACGAGTCATCCAGCGCGAACCCTGTCGCACATGTTGGGGGTGCAATGAGCTACGAAGTGAAACAGAAGACCGGAGCGTACCTCGCACTTAAACGCCCTGCTCACCAGACCAGTCTGCACTGCACCGAGGCCATCTTCCAGTATCTCCGCGCACACTACGTCCAGTGGCGCGATTTCGCGATCCAGCGCCGCGGCCGCCAGATCGACAGTCAACACATACTGTTCGTCTCCGGATTCGTCAAGACGGCGGTGTGGGATGTTGGCGCGTTCAGACACGGGAGCTCTTCTGCGACTCTTAAGATCGATGCTGGAGCCATGTTTAGGGGCGGCTTGGCAGGGTCGGCGTCCGCCAGAAGCGCAATGTCGGTGGCCAATTGCAGCGCCCCCATGTCTCTCCATCGGAATGGCCCTGCAGAGCGACTCCCTTGGAAGGACGACGCTCTGCATGTCGACGATCAATGTATCTTCCTGCAGTACGCTCATATCAAACCACGCTGGCCTATGATCCCCGGGTTCCGTTCGGCAATTCCCTCTGTCAGAATACCAGGAGGCTCTGGCCACTCGCTTGGGATAGTGCAGTATCCTTCCGGTGGCAGTCGGTTTTTTTCGCGGAGGTGCGTGCTTGCAAAATAGCAGATGCGAGGCCGCTTGATGTTCACTTTGTGCCAGAAAACAAGTGAGCACCGATTGGACGAAAGCTGCGCCGTACCACATCCTCCAGGTACCCATCTTGACTCACTGGCAGTGCTCAGTTCTCGCACTTATGACTATGACACCGCAGATAGAGGACTTGGCTGCCGTATCGCGTCGGAGCCAACGAGCCGTACCCGGTAGAGAGATCGACCATAGTGAGCCATATCGTGACCAGGTACATCTGCAGGAATATGAGGAAGGCACCGAAGTCAGCGAATCGGCGGATGGTGATGGCTCCCGAGAGGAGGTGCGTGCCACTTGAAGAACAGATGCGAGACAGCTTTGATGTTCACTTTTCGCAAGACGGAGGATGAGTCGAGCGACGGCGAAGTCGACGAAACCGCATTGGACTACATACTCAAGGTACGCATCTTGACTCGGTGCTCATTTCTCGCACTTATGTAGACTATGACGCCCGCAGTACTCGGACGCAAACTTCGCGTGCGCTACCTCTCAAGACTTGTACGTTCTGCGCAAGGTTAGTGCCCGCGCAACTGCCTTCAGAAACTCGTATGGATGCTGGATCTTTGCAGACTCGGCGCCGTGCGTGGGACGGTTCACCGGACACCACAGCAACTCAAGAGGTGCTCCTTGAGCCTAGGCCTACAACGCGTTCGTGACTTCGCTCGCTCCCTGTCATTATGGCATACTCATCCCACCATTCATCAGTTCGCGACATCGCCTTCCTGGGAAGTCCGAGACGACAAGATGATCTCTTTTGTGAACGAGAACGAGGAATTGTATGACCAAGATTACGATCGTAGCACGCGAGTCCACACGAGGTAAGCCCGGACTCCGTCTGTTAGTAGCGTCCAAACTGACCTGAGCAGCATCTCTCTGCAGTTTTACAAGCTTCTTACGAGGAACTACTGCGACTAGTATCTTAGCCTCTCCAGCCATTCATCATCTCATCGAGCCCCCGCGAGCCTCGTGCTAATAGCTCCGCGATTGTCTGTGTGAACCTCAACTGACTATCCTAGTGAGTATCCGTCAAGGCATGTTGAGACTGCCTGTTACCTCTTTCAGTGCACCGCGCTACCGGTGATCATTAAACCTGCGTGACAGTTCCACAGCTCGGCTTGACGCACGCAGGGCACGTTCCTCCAGCCAATCGTTCCCTACTATCACCGGCAGACACTTGCAAAACGCGCAGAGTGGTGCAAATTGAGGCTGGCGGTCGCTGTAGTGCACTGTTCCTCCTCAGAAGAGGCACGAATGTAGCTTAGATCACTCGACCCTAGTGTGTCTAGTTTTTAGTGGGCATGGATGGAGAGCTGGTATGATATCCGAGTAAGGGTTGTTTTTCGAGGCTCATGTACGCGTTTACCAGCGCTCATCGCGTAACTAGTTGTCAGATGCTGGCTCTTCCTTCACTCCGATAAACCTCGGAAGCTAATATGTCGTCCAGAATGCACATGTCTACCATAGGGTCTTGCCCGATTCTCTGACGGAACAGCAGGAGCAGCGCAGCAACGTCGACACGGTCGAGGGAGTGACGAAGGAGTGACGATTTCGGACTCCGGTCGTTAGCGAGGCTTTGCACGGTCGTGCGCACAGTGCTGTCCACCCTCGCTTGCGACGTAACCGAGAACTGCCGAGTCGGACATCGAACACGTCAATGTGACGCACGGTGACTGGCATTTTGCATTACACTGCGCACTGCGTGATTGTGCTCAGTCGCTTCAGCGCTATCGTGCCGAGGGTCGAAAGATCCACTATCCTGCCAGCAGAACTTCACAGGTATGTAGCTAAGACATGGTTGCACCACTTAGCCAAAGCCGGCGTTGGCAGATCAAAGTGGACGGCCTCCACAAGTGGTCCAATCGAAATCCTTTGCAAGTGTCTGCCGGTGATAGTACCGCAGCACCCTAGTTGACCCAGTCGCGTTCGGTGAGTTCTGTGAAGACGTGAAGACATGTGGCGTTGCGATCTACTGGACCAGCATATAAACCTCTTGCAAATGACTGGCCGTACCTCATAACCTTCTCCAGACCCACATCACCCAGCACTCCTGCCGACATGCGCTTCGCCCTCGTCGCTGCCCTCGTCGCTCTCGTCGCCGTCCCGACCGCTGAGGCCGGACCTCTCGCTTATGGACTGTGTCAGAGCGGTACGCTAACAGTCCCATATACTCGTCCTCCCTTCCTCCTCTGAGACGCTCTTGGGCCACTTCCAGGGTGCAACGCGCTCGCAGTCGCCTGCTACGGTGCTGCCGGAGCTGTCTTCGGCACCGTGACTGCTGGTGTCGGAGTCGCGCCCGCCATCATCGGCTGCAACGCTGCACTGGGCACCTGCACCGCGGCGTGCGCTGCCACCGCGCTCATCGCTCCGACTCCGTGAGGCGGCTGCCCCGCACATTCGCCCAGGTGAGTGTCTATATTCATCTGAGTGATGGACGTATCGTGAACATATG
The DNA here is from genome assembly GCA_016618145.1 of Sanghuangporus lonicericola. NCBI lineage: Eukaryota > Fungi > Basidiomycota > Agaricomycetes > Hymenochaetales > Hymenochaetaceae > Sanghuangporus > Sanghuangporus lonicericola. Next base: position 15,747 of record WJSG01027473.1, on the reverse strand, counting down.
CCCACTGCTTCCAGGAACGGCGGAAAAGGGAGAGTGAGAGGAGGGATCCGCCGGCGATCGCAGAGTGCACTGTACTGTATTGTTACCTGTGTATGTTATCGTGTTCGTTGTCCAGGTTGCTCAGGATGCATGAATGAGCGACATGAGGGACAGTCAGTGGTCGGTGATGTGATAAGTATATTCGTGAACAAAGCCACTTATTGCGTGTTGTAGCGTAAACCAACAAGCTAGAGTTAGCCGATTTACTTCTTATTCGGACTCCGATAGTCACACGTAGTAACTACTTACGTTGACCTACCAAGCTGCGACGACTCCTTGCCTCCTCATCCTTCGGTGCTCATCGAGGTGCGTGCTTGCTCACTTAGCCGGAATGCACCTTACAGTGACACAACCTTGTTTGAACGACGAGAAGTGATCCTATGACGAGTAAACTGCAATTACCACCGTCTGAATCGGACGAGTCAACAGCCTATGACTGGGACTCGGACAATACGTAGTACTCCCCCCCGCCGAAAGTGTTTGAACACCTAGGGATAGACGCCCAGTGTGGGTATTTAATAACAATGAATTCTTGCTCATAAGCAAAGTCATGTTTGAATCACTGGGCACGTATGATAGGTAGACATCTGATGTTGCAAGGGGTGTGTATCAAGCTGTATTATTATTTGGTATAATTATGTGGAGGAAGAACCTTTTCCATAGCATCATTCTTGCACCCACCCCAACTCTGCCCTGCATAAGGCTTTCTAGACTTGTTGCAATAATCTCAAAAGCATACTTACAGGCACCTGAGAGCCTCATCTACATACCGTATCAATTTCAGGGTCTAATGTAGAAATCTGGGAGAGTAATGGTGGGTGGAACTCGGCAGTTGGACTAGCCTCAGCAACAGAGCAAGCCATTGTCCGTGGGTAGTCCCTGAACAAGGGCTCCTGGTAGAGTGTTACTATTACCAATAGATAGAAGAGGTACAGGTAGTATGGCTACAGTCCACAATATGCCCTAGGCATGAGAGATGTAATGCCCAGGCTGGCTAAGCTTGAAGCAGGGAAGTCAGCCTAGTTGGTCCGCCAAGTTTAACCCATGATTACTCCCCCAGACTTTCACGTTAAATCCTGAAATTCACATGGCACACCCATGAGGCTCTAGGGTACCTGTAAACATTAATTTGAGAGTGTGTCCATAAGTTGAGGCAGACTTATGGAGGGCAAGGTCCAGAATGGGGGTGGGGAGAAAGTTGGTGCTCTAAAAACTTCTATTAAACAAAACATGCAAGGCTTTGACTATATACCATAACCTCAAGTGTATGTCTACTATATGCATCCAGTGTAGACAGAATGTAGATCCTGAGTGCGATTTGCCAATTATATTGTACGCATATGAGGCGCCGGCGCCTAGGTGTTCGAACACTTTTGGCGCCCGCTAGTACTCCAAAGTACTGAACACGCTGAACTTCACAGCTGGCCACGACCGTTATACGTGTCTGTCACCTCATCCTTGCTTCGAGAACGCTGCAATGACTCAGCCAGAACAGACTCAGCCGCGACGACGAATTCGTAAAGCGAGCTTCGTCGAGGACATACAGTCTCTCGTACCACACGCCGGCTCTCTGGCGTGTTTACTGTAAGCTGACGCTTCCGAGAAGAAGTGCGATATGCAATCATGCACGAGTCAACGTCAGCAGCTCGCCCAAGCCCACCTATAGGCTCCATGCGTCTCCCACGTTACAACGAGGTCGTACCGGCAGCAAGTTCATCCTCGACGGAGATCGTATAATGGGCGCACCCCGTGGTCGAGACTGGCACCAGCTCCAGGCGGAGAATAACGATGACTCGGTCGGAGTCGACCTTGGTGCCATCATTGAAAACATACCCGGATTATGCAAGCGCTCCGGTTGTTATGGAACGCGGAGTTCAGAACGACTTAACTGCACGCTGACTCGCGCACTGGATAGAAGCTGGATAGAAGCATGGAGCATACCCGAACGCTGCCGCTGGCATACATTTCGCACTTCACGGCAGGTTCACGGACACCGGTAGCTCTCCGGTGATGCCAGATGTCGACGACGGATGGTATGTAGCGCTCACAGGCGGCCCCGCAATCGAGCACCGATTATGAATTTGAACTCTGACCTGACGTGGTGACAGCGATGATGCGCGTCGCATAGCATATAAAGCGAACTCGATTGACGCAGAACATCCGCAAGCCTCGGACGCACCACACGCTCTCACCCACCACCCCGAAGCAACAACACAAACCATGGCCGCCACTAAAGTCATCATCGCCGGCGGAGGCATCGCAGGTCCCGTCCTCGCGATGTTCCTCAAGGCGAAAGGATACGAGCCCGTCATCTACGAGCGCACCGACGCGCCCACCGACATGGGCCTCTCCCTCGCGTTCGTCCCATTCCCGTACCATCATCCCGCGCACAGTATGAACTCACGACATCACTCCACAGCCTCCAGCCGAACGGCCTCCGCGTCCTCGAGCTCATCCCCGGGCTCCTCAACAAGATCGTGCGCTGCCGCGTCGAGGAGATGATCTCGTACTCCGCCCTGCCCGAGGACGAGCGCGAGCTCACGCGCAGCAGGAGCCAGCTCGCCGAAGTCCTCGGCCACGGAATCGAGGGCACGAGGCGGCCGGTCTTCCTCCGCAGCCTGATCGATGGCGCGCAGGAGCGCGGGATCCCGGTGCACTTCAGCCACCAGGTCGTCGACGTCGAGCAGCACGGGGACAGCGTCACCGTGAAGTTCGCGGACGGGACGACGGACGAGGGCAGCTTCGTCGTCGGGTGCGATGGACTCCACAGCAACACCAGGGTCTCCCTCTTCGGGAAGCAGGAGGCGATCTTCACCGGACTCACGCAGGTGAGCTCGGATCTACGCGGGTTATGCCCTGCCACTGATCGTGGACATGGCAGACTGGGGGTATCTCGCCCATCCCAGAGATCTACAAGGGATCGGACTTGCATCCGTTCTTCAACATCTACGGCGATGGTGTGCACATGATCGGCTACACCATCAACGAGACACAGATCTCCTGGGCGTGAGTCGCGCACGAACATTGAGCTTCTGCGTTGAATGCTGAACGTGACGCGTGGCAGCATCACCCAGCGAGAAGCGGAGGAGAAGGAGACGTGGCGCGACATGGACGAGGCACGGCAGAAGGAGTTCAAGGAGGGCCCGTTCTCCAAGCTCCCCTTCGGCGGCGGCGAGCTCGTCCGCACCGCGGACAAGATCATCAAGGTCTGCAGACCCTCGCGCTACCCTGACACCTCCATCTGACGTGCGCCGGACATCCAGTACGGCTTGTACGACCGCCCGGAGCTGCAGTCGTGGCACAAGGGCCGCGTCGTGCTCATCGGGGACGCCGCGCACCCAACCAGTCCGGTACGGCCGTCTTCCGCTGCGCGTCTCCCACGTGTGCGCGAAGCGAAGTCTGACACGCACCTTCTGATAGCACCTCGGCCAGGGCGCGAACCAGGCCCTCGAAGACATCTACCACCTCGTCCGCCTCCTCGTCAAGCACAATCCCTCCGCGGCTGCGCCGTCGACCGCGACCCTCGAGGGCGTCTTCAGCGAGCTCGAGCAGCTGCGCATCCCGCGCACGTCGGGGCTTGTGAAGGGGGCGCGGAAGATGGGTGATATCCGCGTCGTGAGCGGGGTCGAGGCGTGCAAGAAGCGCAACGAGCTCGTGCGCAACATGTTCACACCCGAGGTGGCGAAGGCCATGCTCGAGGACCTGGGAAAGAACCCGTTTGAGCCGGGGAAGAGTGAGATCTGAAGATATGACGAGCCGGGAGGTATTGCAGCGAACGGAACAGGAGCTTCGGTGCATCTGGGGGTGTGCCTCAATCGTGTATGAGTAGACTCCAGGAGTGAGTGCGATGAGAAAAGCATGTGTATGACCTCTGGATTAATCGTGTCGCAGGGCCAGGCAATACGCCGGACTGTCACAGAGGAGTAAATCGCGATGTCCTTCCTCCGGTGTCTTAACGGTACGTGTCAGGGGTATACGTCTAGCGATGTGGTCGGTACCGGCCTCAACTGAGCCCGCGCTGCTGACGATGACGATGGCCAACGGGTCATCGTGGGCTTGGCTGCCCGCGCATGGTTTCGGACGACACCGGGTGACGCACACTCGCGCGTTCTGGGCTATGGGTCCGAGTGGTGGTATGATTGCAAGTGTGTACGTCTCTGACAATGATACTCCGGAGTGTGTATCCCTGTCCGTGGCGGAAGAAGGATGGAGTTGTCGGTCGATGATCGTAGTGGTGGTTAAGTCGTCCGCTGCGTGCCGCTGGTCGGAACGGGGACGGAGACGACTAAAGATAACCACGCACCTGGACGCAGGACCACTCTGCCGTCTCCTCCAAAATTCGAGCATTTAGCATCGCTCGGCACTCGCCGCACCCGACGTCCTCCCTGCCCTCTCGATCGAACACCGACTGTAATATGTGCGTTGAGATGCCTGCTATCGGTCAGCGAGCTGAAGTGTATCCGTACTTGATGAGGGAGACTCACCGGGCAACCTGACGCCATTTCTACCGCTGCGGTCGCTCACGTCCGGCTCAGCCGTGTCTGCTCTTCGGACCCGCCGCAGGCGAATCAGGGCAGTGCATCGCAGGCAGTGGCATCGGGACGATGTGTTTCAGGGCGAAGCTGAGACGTATCTGATGCAGATTTAAGACTCTGGCCTGGCGTACAATCGGTCCATCGTGGCCGTCCGCTCGGCCATGAGGGTGGAGGAGGTGAGCGGACAGTGCGCCGCGAGTCTGCGGTGCGCGGTGAGAGCGTAGGTATCGATGGACCGTGATAGTAACGAGCTGGGATAGCGGCGGGGCGGCATACTGTTCGACTGTGACTCCATATAATGTGAGACGATCTAGAGCGAATTCGACCGTCTCCAGGGCGGTGTCGGTCAGGTCGAGGTAGAGTCGAGGACATGGAGGGTAATGGAAAGGATTTCAGCGGGGGAATTCCGGAGGCTAGCGGACTCCTCTCGGCTGTAAACTTCAAGGAGTCCTCCAAACGCATTATGAGAGGAATATCGGATGACATGGCGGTGGAACTATTATCGGTGGAGAGTAGGAGGATACTATCTGGCAGAATCAGAGCAGGCTCGTCGGTGTGTGACTCTAAAGCAGGCCCGAAGGCGGGTGGTGGCGAGACGCCAGCAGACGTGGCATACATGATAGGCCAGTAGCGGCGCCGACTTGTCGGTATGGGGCACGGAGCAAGTCAGCCTGATGCGGGGCGAAATCCGGATCTGCTCGTCATGCCGCTTCCGCCACATGTGTGGCAGGCTGGTCCGAGCTCCCTGACCCGCTGGCAGGCGGCGGGAGTGCGCTTGCAAGCTTGGCCTCCAAGTCGACGAGCGTGTACTAGGCGGAGGGGCCAAAGTTGTCCGTGCTGTGCTGCTAAGTTATCCTGCTGGTTCCAGTGGTGGCGCCACCCTGCGGTTTCAATGCACGCTGGCCCAATGACATTCCACTTGGCAGTCATGATGGATGCAACGACTCACGACTTGACATCTGCGCTCCCAGCGAGTTCGGGAGCCGTAGAGCGCGTAGCGGGCCATTGTGCCTCCCGGGCGCTCAGAGCACTGGTTAGTGAGACGCACTGGCACTACTTATGTCTTTCTATGCCCTGGAAGTTTACAACAGTCACGGAAGTCGAATGTTGGTGTTATTGAACCACCCTGTGTTACGTCGTTGACCATACTGGGCAAAGTGTGACCCGCATGCTAAGTCACATCATTACAAAGTGGCTTTTGAGCGCCTCAAGACGGCGGTTCGTTCCTCCTGGACCATACCCCTTCCTCGACGTCTGTAGACGTCCGTCTGCTTGTCAAATATCATCTGAAGTGGACGCTACCTCAAGACATTGCGCACGACCGCTGCATCCATCACGCCCACCTATCCAACATTCTCGCTGTTGAGCGGAGAACTTGAACCATCCTAGTGGTAGGCAAGTCTTCCTATCCGCCATCAATTGTCTAATCCTGCACGGCTTCGGCCAGACAATACCTTGGAATGGAAGTCCTCGCACTTTGACGAGCGGCGTAACTCGACAACGCATCGTGTTGAGTCTTGACGACGCACGCCATACCAGTGGCCTCGCCGGGGATAGCGGGCAGAAGCGTGGACCTCGGCTCTCTCAGAGAGCGCAAGTCCTCGGGCGTAGGGAAGCTGTCATTCCTGCGGTGCGTTGAATCGTCCTCCCGGATCGCACTCCGAGCCGTACCCCCAGCCCGTTCTTCAGCGCAGAAATGCTCGGATCCTGCTCGGGCTGCGACCCTCCATGCGGACGACTTCATGCGCAGCCGTCGGTCGCAACGCAACACCGTTGTGGACTCCTCTCCGCTTCTGCGCCACCCGGCCTCAGCTTATCCCCCTGCATCCCACTCCATGGCGCATCCCTCCTCATCAATGCAAGGAGTAGGTTCGCCGTCGCCTCTGGGGCTTGCCGGTCACCGGTCATCGGGTGCGAACGCTCTCCACTACAGCCCCTTTTGCGGGAGCAGCGCTGATGGCGGCGATGCAGACCGCCTGCCGAACCGAAGCTTTGGCTGCTACACCTGTGGGACGTTGTGTACGCAGTCTCCGCCCCGTCATGCGCAGCTGGGCTGGTAAGTAGCGAAGACGCCCTCTGCGGGCCCGGCACCTCTCACCTCGAATATCTCGACCGCCTCGACCGCCTCGTCTGCTCGACACCCAGCACACCCACATGTTGCGTCAGAATCTTACCATCAGAGACGTGTCGGCGCTCGTGTGCGACCATCGCGAGTTGGTGAGTGTACTCCAGCGAGCGTTTGCAGCAAAGGTAACGATACTCCGGCGGGAGACGGGTGCGCGTTCAACATATGCCGGTGTCTGCTTGCGGTTGACCTGTGGCCTGGGGATTGGCGGCGGCGAGGCGGCGGCAATGCAAGTGGTAGGTATATGTGTTAAGTACGACGCACATGGGGTGTTTGTCGGTGTGAGGCTATGCACGATAGCAGTGACCGGACTTTACTTGGCCCGCAAGTACTTCTCTGCGACGCTCGCCAGAAGTGTTGGCTGATGAGTGTGACTCCGAGTCCTGTGCATCGCGGCCGAGGAATCGCACACGCACTCTCGGGAAAGGGTTCTGAGCGGACCGAGGATGGATAAGAGAGCACCTGACAACACATCCCAACGATAGCCCGATGCCGCACCGAGAAGTCACGATTTGCGAGGCGGTGGTTAAATGGTACGCTGAGATATACATAAAGCCAGTCAGACTGAGGGACGACATGGACGACAGCGACCACGCACCTGTACCGCCGACCACTCGCCCATCGCCTCGACAATGCGCCGATGCAGCATGACCCTGCACTCTTGGCACGTTATGTCCTTCCCGGCCCTCTCGAACGCAGCCTGCAGCATGTGCGTCGACGGGTCTGCTCGCCGTCAGCCATCAGGGCAGCGTCTCCGTCTGGGGAGTCGACTCACTGGGCAGTGCGTTCCAGGCCATCTCCGCAGCGGCCAAAGCCCACGCCTGGGTCAGCTGTCTCTGCTCCCCGGTCCCGCAGGCGAGGTTAGGGAGGTGCATCGCAGGGGGGTTCATGACGATGTTCTTGAGTGCGCTGCGGCGCAACTCGTGCAGGTCGAAGAGCCTCTTGACGTATACGGAGCCCATCTTGGCGGCGAGCTCGTCGGTGATGGTCGAGAGATCGTAGGCGAGGAGATGGGGCGAGATGGCGACGGCGAGGGTCTCGAGGCCGTAGTGTGCGGCAAGAGCGTAGGCATCGATTGGGCGGTAAGGCGCCTGGACGAGGACGAGGTGATAGAAGGCCGAGTTCGGGGCGGCGAAGTTCGGGAGTGGGACGCCATACTTGACGAGCGCATCGGCTGCGGCCTCGACCGTGTCTAGGGTAGCGGAGAGATGGTCGCAGGGAAGAGCGTACACGACGTGGAGGGCGATGGAGAGGGCTACGGACGATTCAAGGACGATCAGGGACTGGCCTAAGCCTGTGAGAAGCCCTGCAAAGGCGTTGGTGGATGCATGTTGGAGGATGTGGCGATGGGCGTAGAAGGAGACGTTGTCGGCTGTGGTGAAAAGGATGTCGGGCAGAGCGCCCTTGTATAGAAAGAGTGGGCCGAAGGCAGCAGAGCGCGAGTCAAGCTCGGGGGATGAGGCCAGCAGGGGCGCCGACTTCTCGGTACGGGGCGCAGGTAAGCTGCGATGAAGGCCGTAGGGTGTAAGAGCGATCTGCCTACCGCATGGGGCGCATGGCTCGCCATCGGCCCTTGTACCGCGGTGGTAGTGCCTGGTGTGGTAACTGCAGCGGCGAAGCCCATGTTGTAGTGTGAGTCGTCGAGCTGGGAGGGGTTGGCGTACTGCATGCTGGAGCTCGCCTCGGAGGTGCTGTGGGCAAGTTTACCAGCCCACGGTTTATAACTCTTTCACAACAGAAGCCGCTGTCATCTGTTAATACACGAGAAATCCTCAACAAATTATCTGCTCTGGCCAGCTGCTCTATGGTTTGAGCAGTCGACCAATGGGATACGCGGCCGGCTGGCGGCTACCCGGGCAGCTTAGGCACTGCATACGTACCGGAGGCTCTGGGCTCCGCACATGTCGCTATCAGCTCACAAACCTATGCATCGTACACTATCGCACAACAGCCTGTCTGCGCTGGAGGTTAATCGCGGTGGCTCAAATCAGTCCCGCCGCGGTGCATAGTGCCGCCTGGGCGCTCGTAGTACTTATCCGAACTCACCATGACTCATCCGCCACCCTCCCGCTCCAGGCGGAGTCCGTTCCGCCATAACTGAACGGGATAGTTCATACAGCGGTGAGCAGGTGATTGGCATGTCCTGGACCGGCATTGACTGAGCTCGTTGCATAAGTCTAAGTATATCACCACTGAAGACATTACTTACCGTGCGGCCCCGGGTTGATCAGCTACATGGAAATGGCGATCCTTGACCTGAATTTGACCACAAGTCCTCATGTTCGTCCTAGCGAGAGTCAGGAGCGCGGCCGATACAAGTAATAGAGTCCCAAGTTCGAAAAGGTTTGCCTAACATGTAGCGCCGGCACCTGGTTGTGACGCGGTGACGCCCGGGGTCGATCCACACGTGGCGACAGCGAAAACCACAGGCATTGAGGCGACTTGAACAAGTCTTCACCACCGCCCGCTCTTCTCGCTTTCATGCATTACAGTGGTATGAAGCTCATATCTTCTCTACTACAGACTTTCTTGCCACCCTTGCTCGCACAGGCAAGTATCCGCCCTTAACCTCCTCAGCAGCCTAAGTAAGTACTTAGGGCACCGCGTTGAATACACCTGGGAAAATTCCAGGCGGCGAGTCCGACTAATTGGCGACCAGCCTCGCCAATCTCCGATACACTTCAAGGGGGTTATCCGGGCGTTCTTCACGGAGGCAGTCTCCATGCCTGCCCGCATGACCTGCGATGATCCTGCATCCGATGTCCACAGGATGAGGCAGCACGGCCGACTAGCACCCGCGAAGCCGTCTAACCTCCGCGGCATAGAGTGTTCCCTCTGATAGTACATAAAGGTAAGTATCCTCTTGCCGTCCACTGCCTTTACTCACGCACCCCAACGCAAGCTGGGAGCTCCACGCGCAATGTTCCCGCGCATCTGCAGGGCGACGGAGGGTCGGACGGGAACCTGTCCTCTCAAGCTCGGGGTCTTGAAATAGCTCTACTGACCTCACGATACGCTTCTTGCTTTGTGACAAAAAGGCACGCAAGTCATCGTCTCCGCTACAGGCCCCAGTCTTCGCGGCTTCGATAAGGATGATAGGAGTAGAGGAAGCTGTCAAAGAATCGGACCCCGGGACGCATGCATGTCGCCGCTCAGGCTCTTTGGGCACGCGACTCCCATACGCGAGTGTCAGATGGCAGATCTCACGGATCGCGAGCCTCATTGCGTATCCTCGTACGCCACTTTGAGTACCCGTGCTGACGCTTCCTATGAGTACTCAGTACACATTCATCGATACCGAAATCTCAGGAGAACCGATCGCAGCGTGCTCGCCGCCGCCGCTTCTCTGCTTCAAGTCAATACTGAGCCGCGATGTTTGTTGGAGTACGTGCCATCTCGCCTGCTGTTGAACCTCGCTCGACTGATACGCCCAATCAAGGCTCAAAGCTTCAGCACAACTGGGCCACTTGCAGTCACCGCAGCCTACGGCGAGAACCGAAACCGTGATAAGTGTCCGAGATGTACCCGACCGCGCTTACGCGAACGTTCGGCGAGGCAGTCGTAGGCAGTCTATCAAATTGCCTCTGAGATAAACCCTGGATTTGAACAGCCGTCGTCTCGCAGCTTTCTGCAACTCTCGACTCCGCCCTTCGACTAACGTTACGGCCATCGAATCTGCATCTCTACGGACGTCGCCTCAGGCCTCAGATCTTGCGCTTTCCTGCAGAACTCAAATGGAACCCGCGCAAGTACCTGACTTACTGCGGCGCGTGAAATATCCCGCACACGATCTCCTTGGGCTTCTTCAACAGAATGTATTGCCCCTCGACGCGGCTCCGCCGGTTCGTCTGGTTTCCTTGATGATGCGCGCTTGCTCGGCCGCGCTGTGGCATGCGTCTCTATGTTCACGGCTGCAGCGTATCTTAGATGCTTTGACGAAGATCTGACCACGATCTGTGCGGTCCTTTGACGTGTGCGTGAGTCTTTAAGCTTTTTCAAGACCGCCCAAGCGTACTTACTGCGTATGCACGTGGTCCGCCAAAGCGACGGACACCGGCATGGCTCAACAAAGCACTGTGTGGCCCGAACCATTCAGGTGAGCTGTATATAAGAAGGCCGGACGCGACTATACCTCTACAATCGACATCGCCCCCGCTCCCTCGCTCGGCGACATGGACGCGCACCATCCTCCCGGAACGCCACACATCCTCTGCTCCGCTCTCACAGACAAACTTCTCACCCCTGCCGATGCGCTTCATCGATCCTCGTCGAGACTTCCGGCGGGAAGCACAAGTAAGTGCTCCACGTGGTCGTATTGGATGTGCGCGGTGGCTCATTTGCATCTAGGACGTAACGCCTCGGACGAGCGGGCTCTTATCCCGTCGCTCGTGGCCCGTCGTCTTCAACGACAATCCCCCGACGTCCTCGACGTCTATCTCCGACATCACTGTATATATGCTTCTGTGGTTATGGTCTATCATTTGCCCCACTGCTTGGACCCTGGCCACCGCTGCCACCTTCCTTAGTCTCTTTGCAGCATATCCTTGAGCAACGACAGTATCGGTCAAGACGTCGGCGCGGCGCATGAGCACTGGGAGGTCGAGGTCGAGATTGACGTGAGGTTGGCAACTATTCGTTGTGGTGGTCGTGACCAACAGATCGTAGTGCAGGTGCATCCCGTCTCCTTCTGTCATCGAGGGACAGGCCAGGCGGACACCACGGATGACCTGCCAGCCTTTCTACAGCGGTCAAGCAATCTCCCCGTACCGTCGCCACACTCGACCTCGACTGGATGCGGTCTTGGTCTCATGACCGGAACCACCACAGGATTCTCCGCGCGAGACCGATAAGCTACTCCCACTACAGAGCTTTCGGTGAGTTATGACACCCACATTGCTGTGTGTGGGCTCCATTGACTGACCACGCGACACGAATAGGCATATCCGAAACGAACGAGGGATTCGCTGAAGATACACATCATATCTGCCTGACACGCACCACGGTCTACGACCGCTTGGAGCAGAGGTATGCCGCTCTCGATTTATGCCATTTCTAGCGCAGACTGATCTCGTTCTGCTTGGTTCTGCCCCACTTTAGCCTGCAGAGCAGGGTGGTTCCGCCCTCGCTGGTCGAGCCGGAACAACCCGACGCGAAGAAACCTATGGGACACAGCGCAACTGCAAATCCATGGCGAAGATCTCCGTCAGTGGCTCGCTTGTTGTGGTCTGGATGGACTTCATCCTCCGTCTAGACCGTCATGGCAATGCGTGACTTTTGCGCCCGCCGTGGCGTCGCGAGGGCGATGACTTACGACTCTCCGTTTTGCATGCACTTCTCGCGCAGTTCCGGGGAAGTAACGATATAAGTCTTCAAAAGGGCGCATCTCGGCTTTTCATTTGCGTACCACTGAGGTTCGGGTTGTTACACGCAGAACAGGACGTGGTCATCCTTCGCTCATTATATCAGCAAGACGTTGTACCATGAGATAAATGACCCCTCATATGGCCATAAAATTGCTACATGAATGTCTTGTAACCATGTTGTTCCCGAACTAGCATGATCTTGGAGACCACTCAGTTCGAGCTCGAGTCGCCGACTGGTACAGAACCAAGAAAGGCAGCTGAAACGCCCAACCTCATATAGTAATGGAGACGCCCACGAAGGCAGGAGCGCGTCGCCGCCGTCGCGTCGCGCGACGCGTCTTTCTACTCTTCCCCATGCCACCACCATTCCATGCGCTTCTGCTGCTTCATCTTTGAGAGTGCTGATGGACGGCTCGGACGACTACTTCTTCGGAGACGATGACTTTGTTTTGGATGAGAAGACTATCGCCGCGCTCGACCTCGAGGAGCGCAAGTGGCGGCAGCAACAAACGCAGGCGACGACAGCAGATCAGCGAAGGCCAGTCTCCCGGGAGGCTCGACAGCCATTGCCAAAGAGGCGGAAAACATCTCACGAGGCGACCCCTGAAGGGCTAATCCCACAGATCCGCGCCGTTACTGTCGGTGATGACTACGACGAGGACCTGCCCGACATCTCCATCATTGGGGACGGGGCGTACAACCTTCCTGTTGCACAGCGCGCATCTGCAAATGCGCTGGCCGCGCAGACGCGAGAAGCACAACAGAGCCATTCCCATTCCCATGCGAGTACGTCGAATCATCGTCCTGCACGCGTTCCCGGCTACCCCCCTCGCGCACCCCCACCCGCGCCTCCTCAACGTCGAACGTCCAGCGGGAGTGCATCTGATGCACATGGGTCTGGCCAGTCCCAAGGTCCGTCTACGAGCGGCCGACCCCCACAACGAAACAGACCGCCCAGGCAACATTCGACTCTGAGTTCTGTTCAGGCCGCCCTCGCCGACTTTGTTCCTCAGGCCAGTACCGCGGTACCCGCACCCACCCCGCCCCCTAAGGCGCCTCTATCGCGAGCTTCTCCTGCAGCGGGGCCCTCTAGGATCACACATGCTGCTGCTCGACAACAAGCAGGCCTCGCGTCTTCGACGGCCGTGGTACGTCCTGCACTCCGTACCCCTTCCGTTGCTGGCCCTGCCCCTGCGTCTGTGACGCGCACTACAAGAGGTACCTCTCCATCTGTTTCCCTCCCCCAACAACGGCGTCAGAGCATCGCTGCCGCTGGACCTTCCCGGCAACAAAGAGCATCGCCCTCCGTCCCTCCGCAACTGCCTCCCCAGCCGCCGCTATCCCAGGGACAGAGTGATAGGAACCTCCGAATAGAGGTTGAGATGTTGAAAGCACAGCTGGAGGAGGTGAGTAGTCGTTGCCGTTGAATGAGACAAAGACTGACTTTTTCGCAGCTTGTTAAAGCTCAGCAGAAGTCGACAAAAGACCTCGAGGAAGCTCTCAACGTCCGGTACGCAAAGGAAGGCGAAGTCAGCATTTTGCGCAAGAGCATTGAGAAGGTCTGTTGCATGCCATACACGCTAGCGATATCCATTGACGTTGCGTTCGACAGGCCGCGAAAGACCACGCAGCGGAGGTCGCGCGGATCAAGGCAGCGAAGGAAGAAGCGGAGGCGATGCAAGTCCAGATCCGCAAAGAGATGCGCGAAGAACTGGAGCGGGTCAAAACACAGTACCTGTTCAAGGTAGCGTACGAGCTACCTAGTCCTTGTATGGTTGTCAATATGATCTTTGTCCCCGCCTTAGCAACATGAGCTCGAAACATCCGCCCGTAAGACGCCATGGTCGACAAAGATCCGACGGACGGACCATTTCCCGCCTCCGACACCAGTGCCTGCCTCGACGCAGAGACGGCAGGTTGCCGAGGAGCAACCGCCCCTTCAGACGCCTTCGCGTTCCAGAGCTGGTGTGGATCTGTCTGTCAGTCCGAAATGGCAGCATCGCAAGAAAATCGTCCACATCCCAGAAAGTCCGCCTAAGAAGCCGGTGAAGCTACCTGGGTTCGTGAACACGTTCGCTCCTACATCCAGCAATCTGCGACTTGATCTCTCTCAGGCCCTGCAGTCGACGCAGGTTGGAAGGAAGGGCAAGGAGCGCGCTAAGGTTGCATACGACTTCAGCGAGGCTCAGAACGAAGAACTCTTCTTCAATCCCCCGCCTCCTTCGAATGAAGATCGATATCAGGAGCCGCTCTCTCAGCCTAGTAGTTCGGCTGTGCCTGGACCTCGCGATGAGGTTTCTATGGATGAGGCGGAAGCGGAAGCTCAGACGCAGTCCTCTCCTCCCGCTAGCAGTGTGGAGCCAGTTGTCGTCGCGCCAGAAAGTCAGGATGTGGAGATGAAGGAGACACAGAAGCAAACAGAACCCGTTGCATCTGTCGAACCCATCGAAGCCGTCGAGCCATTGTTGAATCCGGACTGGACTCGGGAGGTACGCGTCGTTCGCGGCATATCCTGCATTAGTCTGACAGACAAATCTTCCGCAGCTGCAACGAATTCTACTCCTGCACAAATACCGAACGGCCGAGCATTCCACCCTTCAGCGACTGATCGACTACGAGGTACCTTCTACTGCTTCTTCCGAGCAAGTACAGGCGTACGGGAAGTGCATCGTGAGGTTGATGGACATCCTTGGCGCGATCGCTGCGAAGCCGCAGAACACGGAGTATACATGTCGTGAAGTCGCGACTACCTTATGTTGCATTGGCCAAGTCTTGCGCCATACTCAGTCGGTCCGTACTGCATTTGATCACTCATATAGCAAACGTAGGCTGACTGTCGTCGAAGCTTGCTCTCCTTGCGGGGCTGATAGATATCTTAAAGATGCTAGCGCTCTTGATACCGTCCTTCGTGCCGATGATGCTGGCACCATCTGGTGTTCCTGGGAGTACAGCCTCGCCACCCGAGATTTTGGAGCTATTGGTCGAGATTGTCCGATCCGCTCTCAACCCCAGGTTGCCTCGCCAAGGGGAGGAGTGGTCTATGCTCGGGGAGGAAGTCTTGGGGTTGCTCGATGCCTTGATTTGGTACATACCCCCGGATTTCGTGCAGCGGCAAGTGTCTTCTTCCATCAAACATGATTATGACTGATATGTTTCACGCAGACTGACATATTTCATTTGCGCGCCCAACGTGCTCGACGTCTTCGCAGATCCAAAGCAGCCCATATGGCTTACGCAAAGAGCCGCGCGCATCCTCGCTCTGCTGGCTTCATGTGCGTTGTTGCATCGCAACAGTGCTTCTTTACTAACACATGGTCCTGGTATCCAGATAAGGATCTCCACAAGTATCTCCTCACGGCGCAGGTCTCAGACGATGCGGACTCTGTGAACGCTCCAGTCACGTCCTACCGCATTTCTTATCTAGAGAAGCTTGCCATAATGTTGGTCGACAAAGAACGGGACGGACCTGAGGTATGTTTTATCGCGCATGTGCTTGAGGCTAGCATGCTGATGACAAGAGAACAGTACCAGTCACTGCGACTGTCCGTCGTTCACTTGCTCTCCGCACTTCTTGTTCATGACGATTCGATCACGCGCGCCATTCTTGTCCACTCCGACACTATCCTCCCGGCGGTCATCCACTACGCTTACCACCTCACTGGGCCTCTCTACGAGGAAGACCAGG
>WJSG01027435.1:0-10511 GCA_016618145.1 Sanghuangporus lonicericola | reverse complement strand
GGCCGGGCCGAACCTACTTCGACTCGGGCCCGTGAATCCACCCCTCCTCAGCCACCGCCTCAGGCTCTCGCTCGTCCCAGAGCTATCTTGGCTGAGAACTCTCCGGGATTTGGCACAGCCTCACCTCATCGTCCTCTGAGTTCCTGGGATGCCTTCGTTCCTCCTCCGCCGAGCTCTGAGGCTACTACCGAATGCTCCGACGAGGACGAGGAAGACATTGTTCCCAGTCATCATCCTGCATCTCGGCTCAGGATCCTGGACAACCGTGAGTCAGTTGTGGCACCTGATATGCCCTATGGTGTGGCGCACCAGCACATAGCTGGAGATAGTACGGCCCGTGTGCAGTCTTGGAGACATGCGCTCCCCATACCCCCGGGTCGAACCCAACCGGATGACGCACCTCATTCCATACTTTCCGACACGACTTATCGCCAATCCAGTCGAGACTCACAAGCTCCACGGGAACGCCGCGTCCGCTTCAAGGTCGAAGCTAAGCCGGCAGCGTGGTAGACGATGCGGATGGACTTGAAGTCGGAGGTACATACCTTATACTTGAGGAAGTCGGGTCTTATTTATAGATGATACATTGGTCGTCGTCAGGCTGTCGTCAGGCAACTAGAAAGTACTTATCGCCGAAACGGGCAGCGGAACTTGTGTAAGTACTGTACGCGGTACCGCCACCGATCGACTGTGTGGGCGCCTCGTGTGCCTTTCTAGCATTTGCCGACCTCGCAGCGTAAGCAACTCTTCTTTCCTTCCCGCCATCTTCTGCCTTCGCCTGCCGTCCTCCCCTACCTTCGACTTGTATCCACAATGCGCCTAGCCATCCCGCTGGCATCCGCTCTTTTCGCAACTGCACCAGCCTATGCAGCGTACAACCTTGTCAAGGAGTACTCCGGTACCAACTTCTTCGATGGATGGGAGTTTTACGGAAACTATGATAACCTGACCAATGGTACGTGCTCGATTCTCTGCATAAGGCGCACTTTTATATTGAACGAGACACACGCGGCAGGCGACGTTACATATGTCGACCAGGCCAACGCGACCGCGTCCAAGCTCGCTTTCGTGAATGACGCGGGACATGCAATCATCAAGGTTGACGACACCAGCTTTGTTCCCTACAACGAGAAGCGTAACTCGGTACGCTCGTAGAGCATTGCAGGAAAGGGTTCGTACCGACTTCCGGCCTGTAGGTCAGGATTGAAACCAAGGATTACTTTCCCCTTGGCACGGTGCTCGTCTTCGACGCCACCCACCTTCCCTTTGGCTGCTCGGTAAGATTGCCCATATGATCTTCTATGTTGTTTGTGCTCACTGGGCTGAATAGGTATGGCCGAGCTTCTGGACCAAGGGCCCCAACTGGCCCGAGGGTGGTGAAATCGACATCATCGAGGCTGTCAACCTCATGCCCGCCAACCAGATGGCCATCCATACCTCGACCGGCTGCACACAGTCCGGCACTGACTGCTCCCAGGGTGCCGGTTGCACGGTGGGCGAGAAGGCTGCCAACAGCTATGGCTCTGCCTTCGCTTCGGCAGGCGGTGGAGTATGGGCTACGCAGTTTGATACCACCGGCATCAAGTTAGTGTTCCCGTTATCCATGTCAGAATCTCGGAGAAATACTCACACTGCTTCGTACCCGCAGCATATGGTTCTGGAGCGTGCGTCTAGCTTTCGCTGACTTGCCACAGGTGATACTAACCTCCAGCTTCTTTGTCGTAGCGCAAGGATGTGCCTTCGTCGCTAAGCAGCGCTACCGATTCGGTTGATCCCTCGTCGTGGGGCACGCCTTCGGCGCAGTACTCTACGTCGACCTGCGATGTCAGCAAATTCTTCACGCCTCAACAGCTCGTCATCGACATTGCCCTCTGCGGCGATTGGTGCGTATCGTGTAGCCATCGTTCGTCTAAGCTATATTGATCGACATGTTGCACTCGTAGGGCCGGCCAGGCCAATGTCTACCAGCAGACCTGTAACGGAGATGGCTCTGCGACCGCTTGCGTGAGTGAAATTTGCGTCTCCAACGTCTGCTTTATCTCTGATCATCTGCAACCCAGTACATCGACAACGTCATCAACAATGGCACAAACTACGCCGACGCGTTCTTCGAGATCTCGTACCTGAAGGCTTACTCCTCATCCGCGGACACCTTCGTCGCGACCGTGTCTGCCGGCACCACGGTCCTCGCCACCGCCGCGCCCGAGAGCACCTCTGCCGCTGGCACTGGCACCAAGACCTGCTCAGCGGCTGACAGCAGCTCCACTGGCAGTGGCAGTGGCTCGGGTAACGGCGCGGTTGGCAACACGCGCAACTACGTTGCCGTCGCTGCTGC
This sequence comes from Sanghuangporus lonicericola, assembly GCA_016618145.1. Lineage (NCBI taxonomy): Eukaryota > Fungi > Basidiomycota > Agaricomycetes > Hymenochaetales > Hymenochaetaceae > Sanghuangporus > Sanghuangporus lonicericola. The sequence continues at coordinate 8,176 of WJSG01027435.1, read as the reverse complement.
GGGTCTGCTGTCCCTCTTCACTTGGGCGATGATGTAGGGGATCTCTGGACTTCATTCGGGACGCTTGGGATTCCGGGACGATATCTGTGCATGAGTACAGTCTATATGCGTTGGACACGATATTGTCTTCACAGTGTTTGACTAGGTTCCCAAACCTGAGCATATATTCTAATCGTACGCATTTAACGCGTACATCCTCTCAGCCTGCTTGGAACGAAGGGCGTAAGTCTTGCGCTCATGCATGCGGCCCTGGCTGCAGTTTCCTTACGTCCACTCACGAGAACGCGCGGCTGAGTTGCGGCTGAAGCCTGAGGTCGATCGTGTGCCGTTNCGAGAACGCGCGGCTGAGTTGCGGCTGAAGCCTGAGGTCGATCGTGTGCCGTTGCTACCCTCAAGTCCCAACCTTCGGTAAGCTTGCGAAATTGAGAGCGCAGACAAGGTACGCAGGCACCTACACGGGCCGGCTTCAGCTCGTGTTGGCAGTAAAAGTACTTGACATCGAAGCTTGTACCGCACACTCCTGCAGGGCTTTCAGCTGTGGCTCGAGCCTGGCGCGCGCTATGATTAGCGCCGCCAGGCTTGTCCCGAGTTCAAAGTTGTCCTCTTACCACATGGTGCCCCGCAATACGTCGTCGAGACCTCAAGGTATCCTGACTGGCCAAAGAGGTCCATACAGACGAGTGCGTGGATACGTTCGCCTGAACGCTGACAGAGTTGTGTAGAGCGCACCGGACCGGTTGTTCTCCCGGGCCACCCGGAGTGCTCTCACACCAAGTCGCCATCGCCGTGCTCTATCTCGTACCAGCTAATACTATAAGTTGGTGCGCAACCTGTATGATAATGAAAGTCCGTGCTCTCATCTTTTCAGCAGCCATCGCGCGAAGGTCCTCTTCGGCACGTCTTAACCTCGCATCAAAGAACTTCGTGCCCGGATCCTTTATCCTGACATCTCTACGAACTCGCGCATTAGCCACCATGTCCTCCCCTGCCCCGACAATCGCCATTATCGCGCCTGGCGGGATGGGCGCTGCGGTTGCTCACAGGTTCACGAAGTCAGGTTGCACTGTCCTGACGACACTCGAAGGGCGCTCGCCTGCGACCATCGAGCGTGCCAAAGCTGCCGGGATGGAGGACGCTTCCCTCGCCGTTATCGCGCAGCGCGCCTCCTGGGTCCTCAGCATCCTCCCGCCCAGCTCCGCGCTTTCCTTCGCGGAGCAGTTCAAGAAGGCGTACGACGACGCCAGTACGAATTCCAAGCTCGTGTTCGTCGACTGCAACGCCGTCAGTCCCGAGACCGCGAAGCGCGTCGCGCGCGTATTCGACGGTAGTGCCGTCCGCTTTGTCGACGCGGGCATCGTCGGTGGCCCTCCGACGGATAGCTACGATCCTGCGTTCTACGCGTCCGTGGAGCCAGGCGACTCGGAGCTGCTGGACCAGTTCATCGCTCTCGGAAAGTGGGGACTGCGGGTGATGCCTCTGCGAGGAGAGGGCGCAGGTGTCGGGGATGCCAGCGCCCTCAAGATGTCATACGCTGTAAGTCGCTTCCGAGTACATCTAGGGTATACATAATACAGTTTGTGCTGAGCTTATTCACAGGGAATGACCAAGGGCATCACTGGCCTTATCACCACGATGGTTCTTGGTGAGCCGGGTTGTTACAACCTAAACGGTCCCGACTGACAGGATTTCGACACCGTAGCCGCATACAAGTCGTCTCCGGCGACAGCACAGGCGCTGATGCACGAGCTGCACGACTCGCAGCCGGCCTTTCTGGAGCGCATCGTCAAGGGCATTCCCAGTATGCTTCCCAAGGCATATCGTTGGGTAGGCGAGATGGAGGAGATCTCGTCTTTCGTTCGGGACGGCCTGGGAGATGGCGAAGCACATATTCATGAGGGATTTGCGCACCTCTACGAGCGTATAGAGAAATCCCTGCCTGACGGCGAGGACGTAGCTGTGCTGAAGCAGTTCGTAGAGGATGCGAAAGCAGTGATCCGTGATGGGAAGTAGTTCTGCCATGCACTCTGTATTATATGCTCCACCGTTACACGCGGATACCCCACTGCTGAACGATCCAATTGTGACGTACGTCATTCATTCTTGAATGCTCAAAAGGGCGTTCCTGCTACATGGGTGGTTGGGGCTCTAGTGGCTTCATCGGAGGTGTGATTAGCCCGCTCGAGGGCCGTGCGCCCGTACCCATACTGGTCCAAAGAGTCAGCCTCTCGTGAGAAGTATGTGCCTATCCCTTCCTTATATCTTGGGATGTTCTTGACCAGTGTTCGTTTGAATTCCTCGAAAGGACTGGCTGTGCAATGGGGCTATGGCTCTCGCCCGCTCTCGAGCGCTTGGTCTTCCGCACGTAGAAAGTGAACTCGCTCAGCTATGTAACAGCCTCACCACAAGTGCCATGCGCAATCGGATGCGACGATCGTGGAGTCATCGTCCCCGGAATGAACACCTATATAACTAGTCAAGCATGCTGCCATCTTGCCACGCTTACTCCCGCCGCCACCGTCGTCCCAGGCCGCAGTTCCAACTACTGTACGGCCAGAAACGTCTTGACCTTGCCGAGTTCTCCTCGACCTCCCGACCAGCTTCAGCATAATCTGCCAATCATGTCCAACGGCGCCGAGGAGTTCCGTGACTATGTGGACGTCAATCAGTGTCTGCCGGATGAAGACTTACAAGGCAACCTCCCGGAGAGAGAAGGATGGCCTGCTAATTCTCAGGACAACGACTATCAGGTACATGCAATGGCTCTGACCTACTTTGATCTATATCAAGGCAGGGACGTACCAATCCCACAGCAGATCCTCCCCGGTTTTCCTGCTCCCTCCGCCTATCCAACCTCATTTGCACTCGATATCCCCATGCCGCTTTCACTCGGCAACACTAGTCTTGATGACGTATCGTTCGATGGCTTCGTTGACACGACGGACGCGTCGTCCAGCGATTCCGCTGAGGGACCACCCGTGGAGCACATCTCACCTCTGATGCTCTCCCTCCCCATGGCGCCGGCGACGTCGTCCTCAGAAACGGAGACTACGGCCACCTCCCAGGTGAAGCTGAGGAACAACACCAGCCGAGGTGCCAAACGATCGGGATCATCCACCGAATCCACGAGCGACCGTGCACAAAAGAGGATGCGTACAACTTCCGTTGACTGTCCTCCGGCCAGCGCAGCGGCTGACCTCGCACGAGTGGAAGAGGCCTCTGCTGAAGGGTTGAGGCTTTCCGCGAAGGAGTCGAGATCCGTATCCTCAACAGCGGGACACAATGGTTCCGCCGGCGCCGCCGTCGCCCTTGGCTTCATAGACTCACAAGATAAGACCCTACTCTCGCCGCATCCATCTGTCGGACGACGCCAGTCGTCGGGCAACCGCCGCAAGTCAGCTCGTCATGAAGACGATGACGAGTACTCCCCTCGACAGTCAGTCATACGAAAGACCAACCGTGACCGTCCACCGCCCAGGAAGAAGCAGAGGGCTGCACCCCGCCAGGGAAAGCAGCTCTCTCGTGCAAAGGGCAAGGTGACCAAGTGTCCCGTCCCCAAGTGTTCGAGCTCCTTCTGCCGTGCGGGCGATTTAGAGCGTCATCTCCGATCCGTCAAGAAGCCGGACCATCTTGACGTGCAGCTGTACTGCACGCACCCTGTCCATCGCGATACCCCGGAAAAGCAGAGTCGCGTGGACACTCTGTTCCGTCATTTGCAAGACGGACGATGCATGCGAGAGGAGGAGCTGCGTGAGCTTGCTATGTACGACGAGGAGGCCAAGCTTAGCGACTTGGCCACCCGTAAGTACGGCAAGTGGGTGCTCCATTGTCGCAACGACCAAAGGTACACACTCCTGAAGATGTTCAAGGAAATCACGGACATGCAGACACTTGAATCACAGCTGGCAGAATCTGCGGAGATTATCTTTCGATGCCAGTGCTGCGAAGCCGCGCGGCCAGATTGGGCCTCGGACGGTATGGACAACTTCGGGTGCTGGCATTGGGACGAAGACTCGCAAGCCCTGCAAAGAAGGAACGCTCCCTTCCAGTAGCTTTCGTATCGTGGCAGGGATGGAGAAGACATGGCACCCGGAGATATCTGTGGTATCGATCCCGCGCACGCAGGAAATACACATCCGTTTACCGCCAACGTTCCCTATGTTCTGCACTCACTGCTCTGTTCGTGCCTCATGGACCCTCAGCGGACAGTCTGTCGAACCTATCAATGATACTGTTGGGTATCGTCACGTTGTTCTTAGTCGGTTAAAGCGCAAGCCTACTTACTGCCTCATACATCCTTGTCTTGTAGTCTTGTTTCGTGGCCGAGGCTCGCCTAATTCCACGGAGGCACACACGCTGGACGTAGGAGGAGTGAACACGTACGGAGTTCATTGGCGCCAAAAAGTTGGCAGCGGCCAGCAAGGGCGCTTGAGTCGAGGCCTGGCTCAAGTTGAACCAAACGACTTCGAAGCGCAGAACATGTTCAGAAGGTTGGATATCGTCATTGTCGTCAGTAACATCGCTAATTTACCTCATGTTAGCAGTGCTTGATGCATCGCGATGCCTCTGCCTGAGCGCAGGACATTGACAAGATGACCAGCTTTGTCGATTTGAACAACTTCTTCGAGACCTGCCTAATCGTGCGAGTCGTGCTGACTCTACACTTATGTCCTCTCTTTCGGTGACATCAAGAGATATGGTATGTGACCTTCTGGTACTCTCAGAATCTATCGAAACTCACTGGCTGTCGCCATCGCGCATGATGCAGCATACAGTCTTGCAACCAGCTCTGGACCAATGCCACGACTTCGATGACAGTGCTGACTTCACCAAACTGCGCGGGTACACCAACCGCCGATCGAGCTGACGACGGACTTGGAGGGACGGGTGAGTCTCACAGAGGTCCTCACCGTCATCAGATAATCCTACTGACATGCTCCTGCCAGTGCTCTCCACAGGGTCCATGACGAGGCCTTCGCCGGTGATATCGATGTCGGCCTCGGTCAGCACATCACCACTCTGCCCTTCTGCATCTGGTACGGCACCAGCTCGTGAATCTCTCATCTGCCGGTCGATTGCAACATGGTCCAAGACTCTCAGCTCTCGTTCTCCATCCCGCCACAGGGCCTCTCAAGCTTCGTGCTCAATGACCAAACGAAAGAAGTTTCGGGAAGCCCGCTCGCCCGGAGCAGAGGCTCAACCTCTCCCACACAAGCGCGCTGTTGAAGGCGCAGGGGATCCAGCGGCACGGACATCGACGCTGAGGAGGAACTTGAGGCCGTGTCGGACGACGCCATCGCTCTTGGTCTTCAGGCTCATGTCACTCACCGGCGCCGGTCTACCCTCTCCAACGCCAACTGATCTCGTTCCTCGCGTCGCAAGCAGAGGTGAGTAGCCCAGCTGTTGACCCCCGTGACCTACGCGGCGCCCTGACACTGGTTCCGTGCAGCGATCTGGTCCTGTCGCCCGTCCTGCGTTCCGGTTCCCTGCGCGCGCAGACGGCGACGGGCCGTGTGCCGACTGTGGTGGCTTCAACGTCTTTTGTGTCCCCACACTCAGGCGTACTAGTACACACACACCTCTATATCAGCTGCCGGCGCGCTTCGAAGTTGGCTTTTAACTTCCGAAGTCGGCGGGGAGTGTTCCGTAGGTCTTCATCGTGCATTTGTTCTTGTATCTTGCTACTGAAGCGACCTTGGTATAGTGATGCATGCAAGCGGTGAACGACATACATTGATACTGTACCTCGAGGCTCTCGCGCGGGCTGGCCGAACCCATCAGGTCCCACCTCGCCCGCGAGCGGCTGTGGGAAGCCACCTCGGTATCGCGATAGGGAAGCACGACACAGAAGACGGGAAGCCTCCGCTTCGCAGGACGAAATCATCATAGCGGCATGAACCGGGATCGCCCCGGGTCGTACCAGCGTCACTGATGGGCGTTTCCCGAACAAGGCAAACCGCCCTCCGCAGACCCGCCACACCTCGCTTCCTGCGTCTTCTAGGCAGCAGATGGAAGCTTGCACGCACGCCCCAATTCCTGACAAAACACGCACAGTACGTACAACGCGCACGATATCACGACATCGTCGCCCTGCGAGTCCTCGAAGCACCGGAGAAGGCGGACAGACGCCTCGTCGCGTTCCCAGCTCCGATTGTGCACTCCACAACGTTCGTCCTTCTCCCGTGGGCGCGCCCACCCTTGAGGCAGATATTCAGCCCCTCCTCAGCGCCGCCGGGAGCCTCGAGCCAAGGGACCAAGCTCCTTGCAAGGAGACCCTCCGCGAGGCTACGTGACCGACCACAATAGCTATCATATGTGGTCCCGAACCGTCCCCTCTGAATCCCGTAACTTGTAACTGTGGCGTTGAAGCTCGAGCGACCGCCAGTCCGCTATTCGCCGTCCGGCGCCGTGCACCCCAAATTACTCCCCTCCCTGCGACTGTCAGAGGCTGAGAGCTTGTAACATGTATCGGGGAAACCCACTAACTCGATACGTACAGGTGGCGCCGGATAGGAGCGTGCCCCGCGCCCTGGTACGGTCTTGTGTGAACCTTCTGGGCTGAGCCGCCGGCTCGAGCGCGGAGGCAGACTCAGACCGGGCTCGGAGGAGGGGGGTTGTGTCCTCCGGCGCTGGAGCTTGCTTGAACGCTGGAGGCCGGGGCGGCGTTCCGGTGGGTGCGCGCGCACGTATGGCCGTCGACTCGACTTGCGGTGTCGGTCGGGAAGAATGGAAAGGACGAGGGAGGCATAAGGCGGGTCAGTCACAGGTAGCTAACTGGTCGGAAGTTCTGATCAACTCGCTAGTTTGCATACTCGCGAGTCGATGCATCCATTGTACATGGGACATCCACAACTGCCGGGCGTTCTGGAAAGTGGTTTGAAATGATCATCGTGCAGCGTATCATCGCTAGACTGACCTTGAGAGCTTGTGATCCTAGTGCCTGTCTTCCCTGTAAGCCATGACCGAATCTGCCGCTACTAAGTCACTGGTGATGGCCGTCGAAACCAGAATGAATTAGACTGAGCATGGCAGCACAGATCCAAGACCGACAGGCTACAGCTGCGAGACAGCTGATCGCTACATATGATATAATGGTGCCAGTCTCGACTGACTCGGAGTACTGTAGATCGCATGGGAGCCGTCTGCGAATGTCCTTGTCATCCTGCAGATTGCTGACAGAAACAGTCGCTGGGACTGCGCAGACGAGCAGTGACTCGTAAGCGGCTCTCGTAACTCCCTACGAAGTGTCCATGCGATAAGTACTCTTGAGCAGAAAGCCGAAGGCCCGAAGCTGAGACCGACTCGGACGTGCCTGAGCGACATTGACGCGAACGCCGGAGCGGCGCCAGCGGGGAAGCGCAGTCTAACGTACATACCTGATCCTGAGAGGCGCGATGCCCTCTAGAGATATGCCCGGCGCGTGTGCAGCGGCGACTGTGCGACGCTGTAGCTACCTAGGCCGCGATGTGAACATGGCTAGGCATGGACGCAGCACAGTGAGAGCACGTACCGCGCCTGCTGTCACACTGAGAAGTGTGGTGCCGAAAATCCTCCCGCTCGGAGCGAACGCGGCGCTGGAGGCGTCAGAGATGATGGAGGCGTTAGGCTTGGAGTTGCGCTCAGAAGGATCGCTGAGAGGCCGAAAGGCAAGCCTCAAGTAGCACTATCCAGAGATGAGCTTGGTACAATGCAGGATGCTCGCGGAGATCAAGGAACATACCACGATCGCGTGGCGGACCCATGCCGAGTTGATTCGGCTTCTCCCGGTCCACCAAGACTCGCGAACAGTCTCAGATCCTCCAGAAGCCGGCGTGCGGGGCAAGGCCCTGCGAACGCGTCCTTCGCGCGGTTAGGGGAGAACGAGCGAGAACGGGCTGGCACCTCGGATGCAGGGCGTTGCGCGCAGGTCCATGGCGAGAGCGGTGTCTGGAATGCTATATCCGGATGGCCATCCGAGTCGGGCAGCGGGATATCCCAGCTTGTGCGGCGGCGATGAGGGGATCGGCACGGGCTGTGGGCAGGAGGGCACCCGGCCACACGCGCCCATCTGATATTACGCCTGCGGTTGCGGGTGCTGGTGCCCGGTGGCTGCAGACGCATATCGTGTTACTGCATGCACTGGATTATTACGTAGCGCCGATATAGAGATGTGCTCACCGACGACAATCTATCGGGGCGA
>WJSG01027434.1:0-11822 GCA_016618145.1 Sanghuangporus lonicericola | reverse complement strand
CGTTAGACCTCCGAAGTATACCACCACGAGTTACGGTCTGCTTGTTAGGCTTCCCATCATGCAACTCCGTATAGGGGAACCTGGAGATGAAGTCGGCGTAGTCGTTGGTCCCCTGGCGTGCCAGAACCCGGATGGCAGTATCCCAGCACTCATATTATCCTCCCATCATGAGCCGAACCAATACAGCGTTGGCGGATACACCTTCCAGCTTGGTTCTGGTGCGTCTCCTTTGAGACAATCCGCCTTGCGCCCTGTTATCCGACGGAGGAAGCATCCCAGGTTCATCTTCCTGCATCCCGCAGTGCTGTCCCATCTATGCACGTCTTCCCCAACGCATGTCGCTCAGTGGCAGAACGTTTACGTTCTCCATCGCCCTCCGCGCGGCACCGCAGCGGCTCTTTCCCTTCGGTTTGCCCTAGCTTCTCCCCGTCCTCTGAGGCGTACCTCCTTTTCAGGTAGCTGCGACGTTATTATCCCCCGATACACTTCCTCTTATCTGAGCAACGCTGGCTACGTTTCTGCCCATCCATCTCTTCTCCTCGGCAACTTGACACACATCCCTGTACGTGATTCTGGTCGCCGCTATACTCTCGAGCTCGTGCAACAGTTGAGAGATCCTCCGGAATCCATCACGATCGGCCTATCCCTCTGTGATGATCCTTCTCTTGCGTTGAACACCAGACCACTGCACGCGGCCGTCATGGAATGGTTGACATTACCCGAACAGCGTTCGAGCCAGCCGACCCCACTGGCTAGTCCTGTCCTGTGGGAAGGCATCAACCGCACGCTCAGCGACTGTGAGCGGTATCACGTACAAGACTGGGAGGACGGAGAGAAGATCTTCACATTTGAACGCCTCGGCAAGTCCATTCGGCTGAAGTTCAGCGAATGGTACTTCGAAGGTGCACCACTGGCTGATCGTGGTCTAGTGGAAAACTCTCCGCGAGCAGCGTTCACAATGGACGTGATGGTGATTGACGAAAACCAGCTCGCGAGGGAACGGTCCACCCCATTTGACGCGTCCTCCTCAGACATGACATCCCACTCGCCTGCTCTTCAGTGGTGGGACGCCCTTCCATGGGAGACTCTGCCACTGCCATCGTGGGCGATGCCAGTGGTGAGGTCTGGGGTATCGCCGGCTGATACCATAGCTTCTGGTCGCCCCTACCCCGAGCCGCAGCGGGTTTCCTCTGCAGAACACGGCTTGGATGGCCCCTCTATAGTTCCCACTACCCCAAATCGGACCCTCGGTTTGTCACTTCCTGTTGGATTCAACCCCTGGGGTCGCCACTGGGGCCGGGCCGAACCTACTTCGACTCGGGCCCGTGAATCCACCCCTCCTCAGCCACCGCCTCAGGCTCTCGCTCGTCCCAGAGCTATCTTGGCTGAGAGCCCTCCGGGATTCACAGCCTCACCTCATCGTCCTCTGAGTTCCTGGGATGCCTTCGTCCCTCCGCCGCCGAGCTCTGAGGCTACTACCGAATGCTCCGACGAGGACGAGGAAGACATCGTTCCCAGTCATCATCCTGCATCTCGGCTCAGGATCCTGGACAGCCATGAGTCAGTTGTGGCACCTGATATGCCTTTTGGTGTGGCGCACCAGCACATAGCTGGAGATAGTACGGCCCGTGTGCAGTCTTGGAGACATGCGCTCCCCATACCCCCGGCAGGTCGAACCCAACCGGATGACGCACCTCATTCCATACTTTCCGACACGACTTATCGCCAATCCAGTCGACACTCACAAGCTCCACGGGAACGACGCGTCCGCTTCAAGGTCGAAGCTAAGCCGGCAGCGTGGTAGACGATGCGGATGGACTTGAAGTCGGAGGTACATACCTTAGACTTGACCAAGTCGGGTCTTATTTATAGATGATACATTAATATTGGTCGTCGTCAGGCTGTCGTCAGGCAACTAGAAAGCACTTATCGCCGAAACGGGCAGCGGAACTTGTGTAAGTACGCGGTACCGCCACCGATCGACTGTGTGGGCGCCTCGTGTGCCTTTCTAGCATTTGCCGACCTCGGAGCGTAAGCACCTCTTCTTTCCTTCCCGCCATCTTCTGCCTTCGCCCGCCGTCCTCCCCTTCATCCGACTTGTATTCACAATGCGCCTAGCCATCCCGCTGGCATCCGCTCTTTTCGCAGCTGCACCAGCCTATGCAGCGTACAACCTTGTCAAGGAGTNCCGCTCTTTTCGCAGCTGCACCAGCCTATGCAGCGTACAACCTTGTCAAGGAGTACTCCGGTACCAACTTCTTCGATGGATGGGAGTTTTACGGAAACTATGATAACCTGACCAATGGTACGTGCTCGATTCTCTGCATAAGGCGCACTTTCATATTGAACGAGACACACGTGGCAGGCGACGTTACATATGTCGACCAGGCCAACGCGACCGCGTCCAAGCTCGCTTTCGTGAATGACGCGGGGCATGCAATCATCAAGGTGGACGACACCAGCTTTGTTCCCTACAACGAGAAGCGTAACTCGGTGCGCTCGTAGAGCAAAGTTGCAGGAAAGGGTCCGTACTGACTTCCGGCCTGTAGGTCAGGATTGAGACCAAGGATTACTTTCCCCTTGGCACGGTGCTTGTCTTCGACGCGACCCACCTTCCCTTTGGCTGCTCGGTAAGTCTGCCCATATGATTTCTGTGTTTCGTGTGCTCACTGGGCTAAATAGGTATGGCCGAGCTTCTGGACCAAGGGCCCCAACTGGCCCGAGGGTGGTGAAATCGATATCATCGAGGCTGTCAACCTCATGCCCGCCAACCAGATGGCCATCCATACCTCGACCGGCTGCACACAATCCGGGACTGACTGCTCCCAGGGTGCCGGTTGTACAGTCGGAGAGAAGGCTGCCAACAGCTATGGCTCTGCCTTCGCTTCGGCAGGCGGTGGAGTATGGGCTACGCAGTTTGATACCACCGGCATCAAGTGAGTGTCTCCGTTATTCAGGTCAATCCTTGCATTGATACTCACGCTGTCATATGCCCGCAGCATCTGGTTCTGGAGCGTGCGTCTAGCTTTCGCTTACTTGCCACAGGGGAAACTAATGCCAGCTTCTTCGTCGTAGCGCAAGGATGTGCCTTCGTCGCTAAGCAGCGCTACCGATTCGGTCGATCCCTCGTCGTGGGGCACGCCTTCGGCGCAGTACTCTACATCGACCTGCGATGTCAGCAAATTCTTCACGCCGCAACAGCTCGTCATCGATATTGCCCTCTGCGGTGATTGGTGCGTATCGTATAGCCATCGTTCGCTCAAGCCGAATTGACCGACATTTTGCACTGCGTAGGGCCGGCCAGGCCAACGTCTACCAGCAGACCTGTAACGGAGATGGCTCTGCGACCGCTTGCGTGAGTGTTCCTTGCGTCTCTAACGTCTACTTCATCTCTGATCATCTGCAACCCAGTACATCGACAACGTCATCAACAATGGCACAAACTACGCCGACGCGTTCTTCGAAATCTCGTACCTGAAGGCTTACTCCTCCTCCGCGGACACCTTCGTCGCGACCGTGTCTGCCGGCACCACGGTCCTCGCCACCGCCGCGCCCGAGAGCACCTCTGCCGCTGGCACTGGCACCAAGACCGGCTCAGCGGCTGACAGCAGCTCCACTGGCAGTGGCAGTGGCTCGGGTAACGGCGCGGTTGGCAACACGCGCAACTACGTTGCCGTCGCTGCTGCGGGTCTGCTGTCCCTCTTCACCTGGGCGATGATGTAGGGGATCTCTGGACTTCATTCGGGACGCTTGGGATTCCGGGACGATATCTGTGCATGAGTACAGTCTATATGCGTTGGACACGATATTGTCTTCACAGTGATTGACTAGGTTCCCAACCCTGAGCATATATTCTAATCGTACGCATCTGACGCGTACATCCTCTCAGCCTGATTGGAACGAAGGGCGGGAGTCTTGTGCTCATGCATGCCGCACTGGCTGCAGTTTCCTTACGTCCACTCACGAGAACGCGCGGCTGAGTGGCGGCTGAAGCCTGAGGTCGATCGTGTGCCGTTGCTACCCTCAAGTCCCAACCTTCGGTAAGCTTGCGAAATTGAGAGCGCAGACAAGGTACGCAGGCACCTACACGGGCCGGCTTCAGCTCGTGTTGGCGGTAAAAGTACTTGACATCGAAGCTTGTACTACCGCACACTCCTGCAGGGCGCGCGCTATAATTAGCGCCGCCAGGCTTGTCCCGAGTTCAAAGTTGTCCTCTTACCACATGGTGCCCCGCGATAAGTCGTCGAGACCTCAAGGTATCCTGGCCAAAGACGTACAGACAAGTGCATGGATACTGCGAAGTTCGCCTAGACGCTGACAGAGTTGTGTAGAGCGCACCGGACATCGCCGTGCTATATCTCGTACCAGCTAATACTATAAGTTGGTGCGCAACCTGTATGATAATGAAAGTCCGTGCTCTCATCTTTTCAGCAGCCATCGCGCGAAGGTCCTCTTCGGCACGTCTTAACCTCGCATCAAAGAACTTCGTGTCCGGATCCTTCATCCTGACATCTCTACGAACTCGGCGCGCATTAGCCACCATGTCCTCCTCTGCCCCGACGATCGCCATTATCGCGCCTGGCGGGATGGGCGCTGCGGTCGCTCACAGGTTCACGAAGTCAGGTTGCACTGTCCTGACGACACTGGAAGGGCGCTCGCCTGCGACCATCGAGCGTGCCAAAGCTGCCGGGATGGAGGACGCTTCCCTCGCCGTTATCGCGCAGCGCGCCTCCTGGGTCCTCAGCATCCTCCCGCCCAGCTCCGCGCTTTCCTTCGCGGAGCAGTTCAAGAAGGCGTACGACGACGCCAGTACGAATTCCAAGCTCGTGTTCGTCGACTGCAACGCCGTCAGTCCCGAGACCGCGAAGCGCGTCGCGCGCGTGTTCGACGGTAGTGCCGTCCGCTTTGTCGACGCGGGCATCGTCGGTGGCCCGCCGACGGACCGCTACGATCCTGCGTTCTACGCGTCCGTGGAGCCAGGCGACTCGGAGCTGCTGGACCAGTTCATCGCTCTCGGAAAGTGGGGACTGCGGGTGATGCCTCTGCGAGGAGAGGGCGCAGGTGTCGGGGATGCCAGCGCCCTCAAGATGTCATACGCTGTAAGTCGCTTCCGAGTAAATCTGGGGTATAATACATTTTGTGCTGAGCTTCTTCACAGGGAATGACCAAGGGCGTCACTGGCCTTATCACCACGATGGTTCTTGGTGAGCCGGGTTGTTACAACCTAACCGGCCCCGACTGACGAGATTCCGACACCGTAGCCGCACACAAGTCGTCTCCGGCCACAGCACAGGCGCTGATGCACGAGCTGCACGACTCGCAGCCGGCCTTTCTGGAGCGCATCGTCAAGGGCATTCCCAGTATGCTTCCCAAGGCATATCGTTGGGTAGGCGAGATGGAGGAGATCTCGTCTTTCGTTCGGGACGGCCTGGGAGATGGCGAAGCGCATATTCATGAGGGATTTGCGCACCTCTACGAGCGTATAGAGAAATCCCTGCCTGATGGCGAGGATGTAGCGGTGCTAAAGCAGTTCGTAGAGGACGCGAAAGCAGTGATCCGTGATGGGAAGTAGTTCTGCCATGCACTCTGTATTATATGTTTGACCGTTACACGCGGATACCTCACTGCTAAACGATCCAATTGTGACGTACGTCATCCACCTTTGAATGCTCAAAAGGGCGTTCCTGCTACATGGGTGGTTGGGCCTCTGGTGGCTTCATCGGAGGGCCCGCTCGAGGGCCGTGCGCCCGTACCCATACTAATAGAAAGTGTCAGCCTCTCGTGAGAAGCATGTGCCTATCCATGCCTTGTATGTTGGTATGTTCTTGACCGGTGTTCGTATGAATTCCTCGAAAGGACTGGCTGTGCAATGGGGCTATGGCTCTCGCCCGCTTCTCGAGCGCTTGGTCTTCCGCACGTAGAAAGTGAACTCACTCAGCTATGTAACAGCCTCACCACAAGTGCCATGCGCAATCGGATGCGACGATCGTGGAGTCATCGTCTCCGGAATGAACACCTATATAACTAGTCAAACATACTGCCACCTCGCCACGCTTGCTCCCGCCGCCACCGTCGTCCCATGCCGCAGTTCCAACTGCTCTCCGGCCAGAAACGTCTTGACCTTGCCGATTTTCCCTCGATCTCCCAACCAACTTCAGCATAATTCGCCAATCATGTCCATCGGCGCCCAGGAGTTCCGTGACTATGTGGACGTCAATCAGTGTCTGCCGGATGAAGACTTACAAGGCAACCTCCCGGATAGAGAGGGAGGGCCTGCTAATTCTCAGGACAACGACTATCTGGTACATGCAATGGCTCTGACCTACTTTGATCTATATCAAGGCAGGGACGTACCAATCCTACAGCAGATCCTCCCCGGTTTTCCTGCACCCTCCACCTATCCATCCTCATTTGCACTCGATATCCCCATGCCGCTCTCACTCGGCAACACTAGTCTTGATGACGTATCGTTCGATGGCTTCGTTGACATGACGGACGCGTCGTCCAGCGATTCCGCTGAGACACCACCCGTGGAGCATATTTCACCTCTGATGCTCTCCCTCCCCATGGCGCCGGCGACGTCGTCCTCAGAAACGGAGACTACGGCCACTTCCCAGGTGAAGCTGAGGAACAACAGCAGCCGAGGTGCCAAACGATCGGGAGCATCCACCGAGTCCACGAGCGACCGTGCACCAAAGAGGATGCGTACAATTTCCGTTGACTGTCCTCCGGCCAGTGCAGCGGCTGACCTCGCACGAGTGGAAGAGGCCTCTGCTGAAGGGTTGAGGCTTTCCGCGAAGGAGTCGAGATCCATATCCTCAACAGCGGGACACAATGGTTCCGACGGCGGCGCCGTCGCCCTTGGCTTCATAGACTCACAAGATAAGACCCTACTCTCGCCGCATCCATCTGTCGGACGACGCCAGTCGTCGGGCAACCGCCGCAAGTCAGCTCGTCATGAAGACGATGACGAGTACCTCCCTCGACAGTCGGTCATACGAAAGACCAAACGTGACCGTCCACCGCCCAGGAAGAAGCAGGAGCCTGCGCCCCGCCAGGGAAAGCAGCTCTCTCGTGCAAAGGGCAAGGTGACCAAGTGTCCCGTCCCCAAGTGTCTGAGTTCCTTCTGCCGTGCGGACGATTTAGAGCGTCATCTCCGATCCGTCAAGAAGCCGGACCACCTTGACGTGCAGCTGTACTGCACGCACCATGTCCATGGCGATACCCCGGAAAAGCAGAGTCGCGTGGACACTCTGCTCCGTCACTTGCAAGACGGACGATGCATGCGAGGGGAGGAGTTGCATGAGCTTGCTATGTACGACGAGGAGGCCAAGCTTAGCGACTTGGCCACCCGTAAGTACGGCAAGTGGGTGCTCCATTGTCGCAACGACCAAAGGTACACACTCCTGAAGATGTTCAAGGAAATCACGGACATGCAGACACTAGAAGCACAGCTGGCAGAATATGCGGAGATCATCTTTCGATGCCAGTGCTGCGAAGCCGCGCGGCCAGATTGGGCCTCGGCGGGTATGGACAACTTCGGGTGCTGGGCATGGGACGAAGACTCGCAAACCTTGCAAAGAAGGAACGCTCCCTTCCAGTAGCTTTCGCATCGTGGCAGAAATGCAGAAGACATGACACCCGGAGATATCTGTGGTGTCGATCCCGCGGACACAGGAGATACACATCCGTCTACCGCCAGAGTTCCCTGGCAATACGACAGTATCACCACTCCGAACTAGATTCGGGTAATCGTGTTCTGCACTCACTGTTTTGTTCTCATGGACCCTCAGCGGACAGTCTGTCGAACCTGACAATGATACTGTAGCTTAGTCACTGTTTTGTGTATCGTCACTTTGTTTTTAGTCGGTGAAAGCGCAAGCCTACTTACGGCCTCATACATCCTTGTCTTGTAGTCTTATTTCGTGGCCGAGGCTCGCCCAATTCCACGAAGGCAATCACACTAGCAAGTATCGGACGTAGGAGGAGGAGTAGTTGATCACGTACGGAGTTCGTTGGCGCCCGAAAGTTGGCAGCGGCCAGCAAGGGCGCTTGAGTCGAGGCCTGGCTCAAGTTGAACCAAACGACTTCGAAGCGCAAACATGTTCAGAAGGTCGGATATCGTCATTGTCTTCAGTAACATCGCTAACTTACCTATGTCTCTAGTACTCGATGCATCGCGAGCGATGCCTCTGCAGGCTGAGCGCAGGACATCGACAAGATGACCAACTTTGTCGACAATTTGTCGATTCGAATAACTTCTTCAAGACCTGCCTAGTCGTGCGAGTCGTGACGAAAGCTGGCTCTACAATTATGCACTTTCTTTCGGTGACATCAAGGGATAGGGTACGTAACCTTCTGGTATGCTCAGGATCTATCGAAACTCACTGGCTGTCGCCATCGCACATGATGCAGCATACAGTCTTGCAGGCAACTCTAGACCAACGCCACGATTTTGATGACCGGATTGAATTCACCCGATTGCGCGGTACACCAAACGCGCAATCGAGCTGACGACGGGCTTGGAGGGACAGGTGTGTCTCACAGAGGTCCTCACCGTCATCCGATCATCCCACTGACATGCTCCTGCCAGTGCTCTCCACCGGGTCCATGACGAGGCCTTCGCCGATGGTATCGATGTCGGTGAACACATCACGACTCTGCCCTTCTGCATCTGGAACGGCACCAGCTCGTGTATCACTCATCCATGTGGGTCGATTGCAACATGGTCCGAGACTCTCAGCTCCCGTTCCCCATCCCGCCACAGGGCCTCTCAAGCTTCGTGCTCAATGACCAAACGAAAGAAGTTTCGGGGAGCCCGCTCGCCCGGAGCAGAGGCTCGATCTCTCTCACACAAGCGCGCTGTTGAAGGCGCAGGGGATCCAGCGGCACGTCGCGGGCCCGGACATCGACGCTGAGGAGGAACCTGAGGCCGTGTCGGACGACGCCATCGCTCTTGGCCTTCAGGCTCATGTCACTCACCGGCGCCGGTCTAACCTCTCCAACGCCAACTGATCTCGTTCCTCGCGTCGCAAGCAGAGGTGAGTAGCCCAGCTGTTGACCCTCGTGACCTACGCGGCGCCCTGACACTGGTTCCGTGCAGCGATCTGCTCCTGTCGCCCGTCCTGCGTTCCGGTTTCCTGCGCGCGCAGACGGCGACGGGCCGTGTTCCGACTGTGGTGGCTTCAACGTCTTTTGTGTCCCCACACTCAGGCGTACTGGTACACACACACCTCTATATCAGCTGCCGGCGCGCTTCGAAGCTGGCTTTTGACTTCCGAAGCCAGCGATGAGCATTGCGTAGGTCTTCATCACGCATTTGTTCTTGTATTTTGTTACTGAAGCGGTCTTGGTATAGTGATGCATGCAAGCGGTGAACGACATACATTGATACTATACTTCGAGGCTCTCGTGGGGGCTGGCCGAAGCCATCCGGTCCCACCTCGCCCGCGAGCGGCTGTGGGAAGCCACCTCGGTATCGCGATAGGGAAGCACGACGCAGAAGACGGGAAGCCTCCGCTTCGAAAGACGAAATCATCTCATCATAGCGGCATGAACCGGGATCGCCCCGGCTCGCACCAGCGTCGTTGATGAGCGTTTCCCGAACAAGGCAAACCGCCCTCCGCAGACCCGCCACACCTCGCTTCCTGCGTCTTCTAGGCAGCAGATGGAAGCTTGCACGCACGCCCCAATTCCTGACAAAACACGCAGAGTACGTACAACGCGCACGATATCACGACATCGTCGCCCTGCGAGTCCTCGAAGCACCGGAGAAGGCGGACAGACGCCTCGTCGCGTTCCCAGCTCCGATTGTGCACTCCACAACGTTCGTGCTTCTCCCGTGGGCTTCTACCCTTGAGGCAGATATTCAGCCCCTCCTCAGCGCCGCCGGGAGCCTCGAGCCAAGGGACTAAGCTCCTCGAAAACCCTCCGCGAGGCTACGCGACCGACCACAATAGCTATCATATGTGGTCCCGAACCGCCCCCTGCTGTAAGTTGTAACTGTGGCGTTGAAGCTCGAGCGACCGCCAGTCCGCTATTCGCCGTCCGGCGCCGTGCACCCCAATTACTCCCTCCCTGCGACTGTCAGAGGCTGAGAGCTTGTAACGTGTATCGGGGAAACGCACTAGCTCGATACGTACAGGTGGCGCCGGATAGGAGCGTGCCCCGCGCCCTGGTACGGTCTTGTGTGAACCTTCTGGGCTGAGCCGCCGGCTCGAGCGCGGAGGCAGACTCAGACCGGGCTCGGAGGATGGGGGTTGTGTCCTCCGGCGCTGGAGCTTGCTTGAACGCTGGAGGCGGGGGCGGCGTTCCGGTGGGTGCGCGCGCACGTATGGCCGTCGACTCGACCTGCGGTGTCGGTCGGGAAGAATGGAAAGGACGAGGGAGGCATAAGGCGGGTCAGTCAGGTAGCTGGTCGAAAGTTCTGATCAACTCGCTAGTTTGCATGCTGTACTCGCGAGTCGATGCATCCATTGTACATGGGACATCCACAACTGCCGGGCGTTCTGGAAAGTGGTTTGAAATGATCATCGTGCAGCGTATCATGGCTAGACTGACCTTGAGAGCTTGTGATCCTAGTGCCTGTCTTCCCTGTAAGCCATGACCGAATCTGCCGGTACCAAGTCACTCGTGATGGCCGTCGAAACCAGAATGAATTAGACTGAGCATGGCAGCACAGATCCAAGACCAACAGGCTACAGCTGCGAGACAGCTGATCGCTACATATGATATAATGGTGCCAGTCCCGACTGACTCGGAATACTGTAGATCGCACGGGAGCCGTCTGCGAACGTCCTTGTCATCCTGCAGATTGCTGACAGAAACAGTCGCCGGGACTGCGCAAACGAGCAGTGACTCGTAAGCGACTCTCGTAACTCCCTACGAAGTGCCCATGCGATAAGCACTCTTGAGCAGAAAGCCGAAGGCCCGAAGCTGAGACCGACTGGGACGTGCCTGAGCGACATTGACGCGAACGCCGGAGCGGCGCCAGTGGGGAAGCGCAGTCTAACGTACATACCTGATCCTGAGAGGCGCGATGCCCTCTAGAGATATGCCCGGCGTGTGTGCAGCGGCGACTGTGCGACGCTATAGCTACCTAGGCCGCGATGTGAGCATGGCTAGGGATAGACGGAGCACAGTGAGAGCACGTACCGCGCCTGCTGTCACACTGAGAAGTGTGGTGCCGAAAATCCTCCCGCTCGGAGCGA
Source organism: Sanghuangporus lonicericola (assembly GCA_016618145.1). Taxonomy (NCBI): domain Eukaryota; kingdom Fungi; phylum Basidiomycota; class Agaricomycetes; order Hymenochaetales; family Hymenochaetaceae; genus Sanghuangporus; species Sanghuangporus lonicericola. The sequence goes on along the minus strand of WJSG01027434.1, from coordinate 612 downwards.
AAGCGGCGCTGGAGGCGTCAGAGATGATGGAGACGTTAGGCTTGAAGTTGCGCTCAGAAGGATCGCTGAGAGGCCGGAAGGCGAGCCTCAACGAGCACTTTCCAGAGATGAGCTTGGTACAATGCAGGATGCTCGCGGAGATCAAGGAACATACCACAATCGCGTGGCGGACCCATGCCGAGTTGATTAGGCTTCTCCCGGTCCACCAAGACTCGCGAACAGTCTCCGATCCTCCAGAAGCCGGCGTGCGGGGCAGGCCCTGCGAACGCGTCCTTCGCGCGGTTAGGGGAGAACGAGCGAGAACGGGCTGGCACCTCGGATGCAGGGCGTTTCGCGCAGGTCCATGTCGAGAGCGGTGTCTGGAATGCTATATCCGGATGGCCATCCGAGTCGGGCAGCGGGATATCCCAGCTTGTGCGGCGGCGATGAGGGGATCGGCACGGGCTGTGGGCAGGAGGGCACCCGGCCACACGCGTCCATCTGATATTACGCCTGCGGTTGCGGGTGCTGGTGCACGGTGGCTGCAGACGCATATCGTGTTACTGCATGCACTGGATTATTACGTAGCGCCGATATAGAGATGTGCTCACCGACGACAATCTATCGGGGCGA
>WJSG01027427.1:0-10858 GCA_016618145.1 Sanghuangporus lonicericola | reverse complement strand
ACTCGTACCGCTTCATTGACATGACAGAAAGCTTGCTTAGCTCGAGCCTGAGCTTGGTCCCAAGGCTCAAGCTGACTTGGACCTCATAGCAGCAGGTACGCGGTAAATTGCAATCGAACCGGTAATTCAGCCGCAGTTGCCTCCCGGGATCGTCACTAGGGCATCCAATCCATCCGTGATTTGTATTCCGCCACAACTCATGTATACGGGGTACAGAAGGCGACCCCGTGGTTGCAGCTCCGCCCCAACATTGAACACCCCAACACATCCCACTCAGGACGAGAGAGCGCTCCGAGCACGTACCATACGTGCCGCGCTGCGTCTGCGCGCGCTGCCGAGCGCAGAACACGCATCTGAGAACGCAGTCTTCGCCGCATCCGAATCCCCAGCCGAGCAATTGTCCGCCGCACAATTGTTGTACGCCGCAACGAAGGTGCCCGTCGCCGCGCAAAAGCAAGCGCCATCGTGCTCTGCACACTGAGAGGCGAGCGAGCTGCTTTGGGAGAGCTTGACGTTCAGGCACATCGATGCGCAAGCCGGGGCCGACGACGCGAGCGTGATCGCCCCAGATATGCTCGAAGTGCTGGAGGTGTCGGTGGTGGACGGTGCGCTGGCGGACTCGGTGCCTGTCGAAGACGAGCCTGAGCTGCCGTCGAGAGTGGCCAGCACGGCAGGTCCAGGGGTGGTAGACTGGTCAATGTTACCTTTCTTGTACGCGCCTGGGAAGGAGACAGTTGCGAACTTGTCGGCAGCCTTTCCGGTAGTGCCACCGCCTACGGTGAGTTGGCCGCAGAAGCTGCAATGACAGGCCTGGGTCAGATGGTTGATAAGTAGTGAACTACGATGCTAACGGGTAGTATTGGTCTTGGCCGCCTTCGGCCTGTGAGGATTGGCCGAAGGCAAGTATCTCGAACCGCATGATGTAGTTGCCCGCAGGAATACTTTCAGGAATGGCAACATTGTACCTGCAGCGGGAAACGCCTTAGCGACACGGCAGTCAACTCGTGGCAGAAAGAGTGTACGCACCGGTTCCCGTCCACGCCCCCATCGTACGCAAGTCTGAGGGTGTTCGGAACCCCATCCTTCTCCTCCTGAATCTTGAAGAACTTGCCCTGCGACGCGTCGAACGTCGAACAGTCGTCATCGCACTGCGCGAGGTACGTCATGATATGGCCCTTCGGATGGGGCCACCCCTCGCCCGGGTTGCCAGATACGACGAGCTGCACGCTTTGACCCGGGGTGACCGGCAGTTCCTTCCCTGCGCCTTGCGTGGCGAACAATGTGCCCCCGGGCGCGGCCACCTTGCCAAAAGCGGTGTCCGATGCACCGCAGGCGATGGCCTTGCTGTCGACGACTGCAGCGATGCGTTTCAGAGGTCGTCCTGCGCCAAGAGTATGTCGAGACCTACATTGTGCGCCAATCCAGCCAGTGTTGGAGGCCACCGCACGGAAGGCGGAGGCCTTGCTATCGGTCTTCTGGGCCTTCTCCAGAGTCCGTCCCTTANGCCACCGCACGGAAGGCGGAGGCCTTGCTATCGGTCTTCTGGGCCTTCTCCAGAGTCCGTCCCTTAACGCCCCACTGCTTGATGAAGCCGTGGGCCTCGACGGCTGAAGGAGCTGCGGCGAGAGCGAACAGGAGGGCGGAATACAAGACGGAGGATGCAACCATGGTCGTACGAAGATGAGATCGTGAGACGTGAGGGCGTAACGAATGCGGAGAAGGGCGAAGGAGAAACTAGAGCTGGGAGGAGCGTAAGGAGTTAGGTGAGTGACGACCTGCGACACAAAGAGCAAGAGACCTCGCCGAGGCAGCTTTATAGCTCTCCGCCCCTTCTTCGCGAGTCCGTACCTCCCTCGAGTGAGGATGCCAACCCGATGACAACCACCCACTAAGATTGTCGCGCTGACAATCATGAGTGTCCAACAGATGTTTCACAGGCTTGGTGGACGTTCGGCGGTGATGCGAGGAGGCCTGTAGTACAGGAGGTTGATATTTGAAGATCGCAGACGCGTAAGGCGTTCGAACGCTCGGTCCGAGGAGGTTGGTGTGCTCAGTGCTCCATGACTGGACATGTGTCCAGTGTTTTCGAGGAACCCTGACGATACATTGAGCACAGATCAGATCAGGCGAGTGAGATGTGTACTTCGGACATTGAAGCAGCTCCACATACCTTGAGAGAGTTCAAACAATGCGCATATGGTTAAGGGACGCAGCTGAGGAAGACAACATCGCCACCGAGCAACATCACCGGACTGAGAGGAGCCGTCGCGGCTGTGACTTTATCAGCACTGCTCAAGTGCCATGTCTCGAAGACGAGTTCCGTGAGCCTGGCCTGGAGGGTCTGTTCCGAAACTGCATCTCGGTCCGGGCTGAAGAGGTACACACAGTTCCAACATGTTTGATATGTAGACGACTTCGTTGACTGTCCGATCAACGAAGGTCGAACCAATCCAAACCAATTCTCAAAGTTCAGGGATCAATGAGTAGACGCCGGTGGGAGGAAGTGCACTGGCCCTTCCAGTGCGTCGTGCAAGCGCATCTCCGGCTTCACGCCATTCCACCACTCCTTAGCCTTCAACAAGTGCCGGTCCTGCTGCCGTACCTGCACACCCACACATGAGCTTCGTCGCGGACCAGGTTGGTGTTATACGTACCTCGGGAACACTGAGATACGTATTATCCGCACAGCGGACGATGAGCGCGCGCGATGGAGGATGGAAAGTCGCGCTCCCTTCCACAGGCAGCTCCTTATCGAGACCGACAGGTGGAACATCGAGGATCGAGGGACTGTGCAGTTGCAGGGTGCGGCCATTCTGCAGCACAGCTGTGACCGGTTTCTGAACGGTGACGAATCAACGTCAGTGCTCAGACTTTGCGCGGCAGAGGAGGTTGGCCTACCTGATGAGATATGGCCCTGTGGGTCCTAACAACCTGTGAAGAGGTCATCGTTTCAAAGTTGACCATCGAGTGGTCGGCATTGATCAACGATGCGTGCCGCGCGTTCGGGTCGTGGGCCTGAGGCACACGAGTGTCCTGTAGTCGATGGTGAGCGAGTGAAGCCACAGATGAGACGGAGGCGTACCTTGCCCGCGAGCATGTCGCGCATGACTGACACCAGAAGCTGTCCGCCGGTCCGCGCAAGCATGTCGCGCGCCGTCGAAAACATCGCATCTTCGGGTACTCGCTGTAAGGCGCTCAGTATTCACGTTCGCGTGGTTCGCAAGGCATTCACCCACCATTCGCTCGGAAGCCCAGATCGCACCAGAGTCGAACCCCTTCTTCCGCTCCGTCATCTCAATCACACACACGCCCGTCTCGGTCTGGCCGTCCATGATTGCATGCTGTATTGGTGCTGGCCCACGGTAGGCGGGGAGAAGAGAGGGGTGGACATTCAGCCGTCGCGTGGGGAGGAAGAGGTTGAGCAACGAGTTCGAGAGGATGCGTCCGAACGACGCGGTGACCAGCAGATGTTCCGGAGGAGGGGTATATGAGAGCGCTTCAGGGGAAGGGGAAAAGGGTGGAGGTGCCTGTGCGACGCTATGTCACTACGCGTACAAAGACTCGGTGCGTATGAGCTTACCTTCCATGTCCTGAACGCCGCGCGTTCGTGAGGAATGGTGTGCACGTCGAGGTCGACTTCTTCCGCCAGGAGCTTCAGCGGGGCTACGCGGTTTCATCAGTAACTACAACTGTACGCATCCGACACCGCGCACATATTGAGAGCTTCGAGCCTCGACGACCCGTCTTCACATCGGGAAGGGTGACGACCTGGATGTTTTTCCACACATCTGTGACACTATGCAGTTGTCGTTCAACGGACAACGCTTCAGATGAACAGTGGGGACACACCTTTGGCCCCGAGTAACTCCTTCAATACTAAACAAGAGAACTCATCCCGACCGAAGAACAAGACTTTGAACGGGTCCGGTGTGGACGAGTAGCACCGGACCAGTACCTTGATGTTCCTGGAGATACGTGAAGAGCTTCGCAGAAGTAGTGCACACATCCTGCGGAGATGATAGGGGGAGGAGAGAGGCCGTCGGCGCTGCCCGCCACCCACTGGCACTTGTCCTTCGCCATCGACCACCACCCGACTACCTCCCAACCACCATATCTCTGACTCTACGAGAACTGCACACAAGCACTGATAGTCTCTATCATATGTCTGAACTTGCTGAGCCCCACGGAAACGTCCTCGAGTTCAAGAAGGAGCTACCGCGACCGACGACGCTCTCGCGGACACGCATCTGACGCGGGACGGAGAGTTCTGGTTCGATGACGGGAGCGTCGTTCTCATCGCAGGCAAGGTGGCCTTCAAGATCTACCGAGGTCTTCTGGCCGCGCAGTCACCCATCTTCGCGGACATGTTCGCGACTGTAGGCCCCAGCGCCGACCAATCGCTCGAGGGATGTCCGGTCGTGCATCTCTCAGATTCTGCGGAGGACGTGAGGCATTTTCTCGGAGCACTCCTGTCCAAGACACAGCGAAGATACGAATCTACTTCTACGCTAACCGTACCAGTTGTTGAACGTGAACGCTCTACTCCGGCAAACAGTTTCTTCCAGACTGCCCAGGAAGCCAGGTTCCCGTTGTCCGCGCTTGTTCGGCTCTCGCACAAGTACCAAGGGGAGGACCTGCAAACGCAAGCATTATCCGCTCTTCGGTTGTACTTCACAGACTCATTCGAAGGTTGGGACAGTGATTCTCATTATCCTCTCGAGGAGCCGGATTCCTTGGCCGCGATTGAAGTGATACATCTGGCCACCCTCACCGACACCATTAGCATGCTTCCTTCTGCCATGTATGTCTGCGCCACAGGCGGGAGCTCCGTTCTCGATGGCTGTCGGCGCGAGGATGGTACCGTGGTGCATCTCAGCAGGGAGAATGCTAAACGGGTCATGGATGGTTATGGGAGGCTCCAACGGCAAGTGAACGCCTTCAACCTGGCTATTTTCATCACCACCCTCTCCCCAGAGTGCTGTTCTTCCGCGTTTTGTGAAGAGACCTTGGAGGTGATCCGAGCTGCCGAAATTCATGAAGACTCGAGCTTGAGACTCCTACATCGTTGGCGTGATTCCTTGGATGCACGCCACCTTGCAAGACCTGCGCAGCTATGCTCGAAGAGCGCGACACAGAGGAACGTCGCAAGCTGTGGCACAAGCTACCCCTCATCTTCGGCTTAGACATGCAGACCACTGGGATGCAGATGATGACGAAAAGTGCTTAGAACGACTTGTATGAGGTGTGTTTACCCTGCCAAAGATCGTATAGTATACCGTGGCGCTGACAACGACGCGGCCTTGCAGTGAGCACTCACCTCTCCTATTGCATTACGCACCACATCTCCGTCCATCTGTAACTTACCGTCTCAACGTCATCAAAAGAAAAAGTAACAGTATTTGGACTTCTCTCCTGGTTGGCTCTTTCACGCACCAACGTCGTGTACGGCTGAGACGAGTTCATCCGCTGTTAGGTGTCTGTTTAAATGATGTAAGTAAATTCACGCACCGCCCGCAACTTCAACATGGCCGGCCGTTACTCTGAACGGAAACGTCTAAGGGCACGTCTCACAGACCACTACCCCGACGCTTTCTTCGACATCTACGGCACGGTCAGCGGACTTCCGTTCGTCTACAAGACTGGCATTGCCTGGCGCCTGCGCCAGGAGTCATGGCCATACATCCGTGAGCTCCGCCCCGTCTATGATCATCCCATCACATCGTCCTGGGTCGGGATTGTCAAAAGCATCGAGGCATATCTCCAGGACCGCGGGCAGCAGTTCACCGCCATCATGGGCTTTGGCTGGGCCAACGCCGGAGACCAGACCCCTTTCTGCCCGCTTCTTGTGACCATCTGCATGGAGGCCATGTCCGTCGCCTCGAGGATGCCAAGATCGCTGCCGACTACGTCAAGAGCACCATCCTCGGCAACGTGGCTTCCCCGACATCGACGTTGCCGTCTGGGAGTGGTCCACTAGCATCGCAGGTGTTGGGCCCAAGCTCCCGTCCCCTCGGAATTGCCGTCAGCGATGCTGTCGCTTAGCTCATCCATCCCTTCACATCTTCGCTCGGCCTCGCCATAGCCCCTCTCAAGACGCCACATATAGAGGGCACCGTCGGTCTGTATCTCCGCAGCGGCGACGCTGGCGCCGACGTCTTCGTTTTGACGGGCGCCCACGTTGCTCGTCCTCCCGCCATGTACCCCGGCAATACAGGACTGTCGCACAGGGTCAGCGACAAGCATGCTGAGCGCATCATCGCCCTCGGCGAGAAAGCCAATCAGTATAGCGTTCACGTGATCGAGCGCAGGATGGACAACTCTCAATCTCACTGTCGAGAGAGAGAGACAAAGAGGATAACAGATCTGCAAGAGGAAGCTGACACGAGAGACTTGAAGATGCTCACCAGGTGCCTCAAGAGCGCCGAGGCCAAGATACGCTATTCGAAGGTTTGCCTGAATCAGCTGGGTCGCGTCCACACCCGCGTGAGCAACTTAGTGAAGGGCCCGAGCGAGCGATGCATCGGCCATGTCCTGCACGCCGACCCGATCGGCGTCTCCCCCGGGCCCGATGGGTTCACCGTCGACTGGGCCGTCATCAAGCTCAGTGAGGGCGCCTTCGACTGGAAGGACTTTGGAGGCAAGGCAATCAGATGTACATCGGTGCGTCTCCCATCTCGCCCATAGATGCTCATTCGTGTACTGATATATAATCGTACAGGGGGGAACATCAGCGAGATGCAGTACTTACCAGAACCTGCTGTATCCCAACCTTGCCGACCGGGTTGGCTACAAGTACCCGATAGACGGCCTGCTCGATATCGTCGGTAGCGTACCCGAGAGCGAAATCCGCCAGCCCACGCAGCGCAACGCTGGCAAGGGCGACCCCGCGATGCCCATGATCAAGAATGGGATGGGCACGGGCACGACCGTCGGCTGGGTCAACGGGCTTAAATCGCTTGTTCGCCACTCCGACTACGACGATATCATGTTCATCTCCTTCGAGACCACCATTCTGCCCTATAGCCAGCCCGACGGGTTCTCCAATCGTGGCGATTCCGGCTCCATCATCGTTGACAGGACGGGCCGTGTCGTCGCCCTCTTCACTGGCGGCGGCGGCACGACCAAAGAGACCGACATCACCTTTGCGACCGCGTGGTACGATCTGGAGCCGCTATCAAGAGCACCCTACCCGGTGTCGACCTCTACTAGCTTCATGCACCTGCCTTGCTTTCCTTTTGTTCGCAAATGATTATTGACCGCCTGTCTCTCCCGGACATATAGGCTGGTGTCCGGTTGAGATCTTGCAGCCGGCGCGTAGCCGACGGACCCGCACACCCGTTACAAACATGCCATATTGACATCCTGTGGACCGTTCTGACACCGTACAGTATCGTATGAGTGGTTAGCGCACCATGACTGGGTGGGCGGCATGGACAGCGTAGGTTAGCCTCTATATATCTCGCTCTGTCGATGCGTACCAGTCTGCCCTCCTCCTCCTTTCCGATCTCATTAGGTCGTATGCTCCGTACAACGAAATAGACAAGAGCTGGCGAAACGGAGCACGCGGAGGAAATTGGTGGAGGGCCCGCGTACCGACGGATGCTGCCCCTGTGTCTGCCCCTGTGTTACAAGCATATATATGCGCCAATTTGTCTCTCTTATGTACCACCAAGACGGCTCGGAACATTCTCTACACGCATGTCAGGATCTGCCGAACCGTCCCGGAAGCGTGCTCGACTTCAAGACGAACCTGTTTCGCCATCGGCCCACTCAGACACTGTTGCATGCTCGGACCTGACGCGGGATGGAGAATTCTGGCTCGGCGACGGTAGTGTCGTTCTCATCGCAGGCAAGACCGGGTTCAAGGTCTACAGGGACCTGTTAGCCGCACAGTCACCCATCTTTGCGGACATGTTTGCGACGGCCACTCCCAGTGCACACGAAGCACTCGAGGGATGCCCGATGGCGCATGTGTCGGATTCGGCGGAAGATTTTAGGCACTTCCTGAGGGCACTCTTGCCTAAGAAGAAGCGAAGGTACGTCTCGCAAAGACGTTGTTCAATCATCCCCCGCCATGACCTCGTCATCGAGCCAGTTTCTTCCAGAAATCCGATGATGTCGTGTTTACGATTGATGAACTGTCCTCCGTCGTCCGTCTCTCGCACAAATACCAAGTCGAGGACCTGCAGAGCCAAGCGCTATCAGCTCTCCAGATCTACTTCACCGACAGCTTCGCCCAGTGGGACACTGTCGAGTCCGATTACCCGTTCGATCCCCCGGAGGCTACTGCTGGGATCGAGGTTGTGCATTTAGCCACCCTCACCGACAACCCCGGCATGCTCCCCATCGCCATGTATACCTGTGCCACTGGCGGGAGCTCCATCCTTGACGGCTGGCGCCGCGAGGACGGCACGGTCGTGCACCTCAACAAGGAGGATCTGGGACGAGTCATAGACGGGCTCGGAAGCCTCCAGAGAGGGTCCGTCGCCATGAACCGGACCATATTCCATCCCATGCCCTCTGGCAGTTGTATCACTCCCATCAGCTGTCGCTCAATCATGACGACGATGCGGACGAATGTGACCGAAAGGACGAACGACTCGGACCTGCTTCATCATTGGCGTCATGTCATAGACCAACATGACATCTGCAAGCCCTGCTCGAAGATGCTCAAGGCACGCGATACCGCAGAACGCCGCCGGCTGTGGAAAGAGCTTCCCTCGATCTTCAGGTTGACCATTGATGGGTGGAGCGACGCCGTCTAGTTCTTATAAGGTGCGTGATTCCTCATCGTACCACGCCGTGTCTTCCCTAATCATCAGTTTTTGTGAAAGATGCGGCGTGACGTCGTCCTGCTTCGTTCGTGTAGTCTCCAGCTTGCGATAATTAATTCCCAAACCATACATCTTCAGCATTTTCGGAACTTGAGGCAGGTGTGGTTAAACGCATGCTCGGTAGACTGGCGGCGCTCGGAAGGGGACGGATGAGCACGTGGGCGTGACGCGACGCGCTTCTAGACAGTTCCGTGGGAAAGGAGAGGCGCCTCGAAATTTCGGGCGGGGATGAGTTTGGTGCTGGCTGTCTGCTCTTGTCCTCGTTCTTCCCGTTCTCTTCCCTGCTTTCTTCGCTGCTGCTAGTCGTCTGTGCCCGGAATGCACCGTCTCTCCAACGCGTCTTCCTCTGCTGTCCGCCGCACCGCGGCCAAGGCTGCAAAGCCCGTCCTCAAGCGCGGCGCGCACAAGGAGATTAAGTTCTCCAACGACGGCAGGGCGGCCATCCTCAACGGTGTCGACGTCCTCGCGAACGCTGTCTCCGTCACGCTCGGCCCCAAGGGTGTGTTTTGTCTTGTGCGCCGTATGCGAGCGATGCGACTGACACGTCACTTCAGGTCGCAACGTCATCATCGAGCAGCCTTTCGGCGGCCCCAAAATCACCAAGGGTGAGTCCATGTTCTCTCGTTGCTTTGGAGTGTCGTACAAGGCGCATATAGACTCGTAGGCGTCGTGGGTGTGGGCTTGAAATTTCGGTACCCGGTCGGATAGGATGACGTGGGTTTTCTCGCCGCGTCTCGTGCTCTCATTTTCTTCCCCACGACCGCCGTTGCCTCTGTGCAAAATGACACCCGCGCGTGCTAAGGATGCCGAGAGCATGCGGGGTCCGCTGTTGCTCCTTACTGCGGTCGATCCTTACCTGTGTCGCAGGTCTGGTCGGTTCTTGTCGTACATTGGACGCGGTTTGTTTGCGCGAGACGCAATGCGTTCTCCGAGTCTTATCCGGGTCGTCTGAAGCCCATCAGCAACGCATATATGCATCTCGTCGTGCCGCAACGTAGTATTGGCGGCCGCCGGCAGTCGCAGTCCCTCACCTGACCGGCCCATTTGTTGTCTCGTTCCTCATGCAGGATTTGCTAACGTTTCTTGTCCGCGCCAGATGGTGTCACGGTCGCGAAGTCAATAACGTTGAAGGACAAGTTCGAGAACCTCGGCGCTCGGTGAGTGCTCATTTTCTTCATTCCTCACTATATGCTGACGTATATGCAGTCTCGTCCAGGACGTAGCGCAGAAGACGAACGAGATTGCTGGTGACGGTACCACGACCGCCACCGTCCTCGCGCGCGCCATCTACTCCGAGGGTGTGAAGAACGTCGCTGCTGGCTGCAACCCGATGGACCTCCGCCGCGGCTCGCAGGCGGCCGTCGATCGTGTTGTCGAGTTCCTCTCCACCCACGCGAAGACGATCACCACCACGGCCGAGATCGCGCAGGTTGCGACGATCTCTGCCAACGGCGACGCGCACGTCGGCAACCTCATTGCCCAGGCCATGGAGAAGGTCGGCAAGGAGGGCGTCATCACCGTCAAGGAGGGCCGCACAATCGAGGACGAGATTGAGATCACGGAGGGCATGCGCTTCGACCGTGGCTTCATCTCGCCTTACTTCGTGACCGACGTCAAGAGCCAGAAGGTCGAGTACGAGAAGCCGCTCATCCTGCTCTCGGAAAAGAAGATCTCCTCCATTCAGGATATCCTTCCCTCCCTCGAGGCTGCTGCGCAAGCTCGTCGCCCGCTCGTCATCGTCGCGGAGGACGTCGACGGCGAGGCGCTCGCTGCGTGCGTTGTCAACAAGCTCCGTGGCCAGCTCCAGGTGTGCGCGGTCAAGGCTCCCGGCTTCGGTGACAACCGCAAGTCGATCCTTGGCGACCTCGCCATCCTCACCGGCGGCACTGTCTTCACTGACGAGCTCGACATCAAGCTCGACCATGCCACCATCGACATGCTCGGCTCGACGGGCGCTATCACCATCACGAAGGAAGACACCGTCTTGCTCAACGGCGATGGCTCGAAGGACGCGATCCAGGCCC
>WJSG01027414.1:0-11816 GCA_016618145.1 Sanghuangporus lonicericola | reverse complement strand
GAACAGCAAAAAAGCGCCCCCTCCGGGCTGTCTATTAGGTCAGCAGCCATATCTAGCAGCCTCCCGGAGGCCCCGGAGGGCTTTGTAATACATTGTCGAACTACCGGTTCGTTTTGTAAAAGACTGCTGGTTAATTACCGGTTCGTTTTACAATACGAGTGCAACAGATGGTGGCATGTCAGAGTAGCAGTCCGAGGTGGTAGGAAGAGATGTGGGATGGGGGGACATGGGGAACTGAGCGGGCTCGAACTCGAACTGGCCTGTTTCGGGGATATGGTCCCTAACCTCCTCATCCTGCTCAACTCCGCCCTCCTCGAGTGCATGCGTATGGCTGAGAAGTGCTTGACGGTACAGGAGGTCGAGATCTACTGATGGGGGAGCTAGTAGGGCATGCCCGGAGTCGGCATCCCAAGGCGAGAATGTTGAACCCGAGCGCGTCTGTGGCGGGATGGTCAAGGCTTCGAATACAGACGCAGGGCAAGACGGTACCTTGTGGAACCCGAAGACCGAGGCATTCAGATCTAGACCGAGTGTTAGTCTGACATATACGACAAGTTTGCCAACCGCCCCCACCAACCACCGCTGAAGTGGTGCAATGTCTGGCCCCCACAGACGGGTTCCGCTAGGCGTGCTTTGGCTTCTTCGGGGCAGTAAAGAATCACATACCTGGATATTTCTTGCGAGGCATTGTGGCGTGTGCGGAGGAGGAGAGTGGTGGACTTAGTCCAAGTTCAAGACACGCTTGAGCCTGAGTCGGCATGGGGAAGTCACGAGATTCCACGTCCAGTCACGATCACATGATTGAGTGACCGGTTCGCAAACTTCTTCCTGTGAACGCATCTGTCAATTACGCTACCTGGAGCCACTGCACACCAAGTATGGCTTCGCATCGCAAACGGACGCTCTTCCAAGCGGATCCGGACGCTTCTTCTGAGTACTCTATCTCTCTCAACCAGGCCTACCGCCCTGCCAACTCTAACCTTTCCACCCCGTCAACTGCTGGTTCCAGTCGCTCCTCAACTCTGGCAGGTACTGTTGAGACGACTTCTCGCGACCGCTGCCGAGTCCGGTGTGAACCCTTTCCCATTCCGAGCTTGAGCGATGCACCTGCCACCCCAGACACGGCCGCGGAACCTCTTCCCGATGACAATTATGTGTTCGCAAACCACGACCAGCGGGAGGCGCAGGAGACCGAGGAGGAAGGGGCGCAACATGCTGAGGCACGAGCAAAGCGATACTTGAGCTCGGTGAGTACATGGCTGCGGACTTTAGAGGATGCTCGGGCTCACCCAAGCTAGGATGAACCCATGAAGGATTGGCTGCTGATGGCAGGGGTAGTCCTGGACGAGCTCGTGCGTCGAGACGGCCGAGGTGATTACCGGAAATTCGACCGGTGCCTCTCCTGCCGCGACCGCGACACCGCGAGGCCCGCGACTATACGGTGTACTACATGCGATGCCAGCCCATTGGAGTGTGAGGAGTGCGTAAGGGAACGGCACCAGTGGCATGTGTGCCACAGGCTGCAGGTGAGTCTGATTGCTTCCTGGCTTCCACTCTTCCACTGACCCGTCTCTGTCCCATAGCGGTGGAATGGCAAGTTTTTTGAAGTTACCTCGCTGAAGGACGTCGGACTCGTCGTCCAGCTCGGTCATGCAGACAGATCAACATGCTCGAACCCCGTCCCCGCTCCTGCCGACTTCTGCGTGATCGACACGAATGGCCATCACAGTATGGCTCTGAACTACTGTGGCTGCGACAAGGCCGGAGATGCCGGCACCGATTACGAGCAACTCCTCCGCCGCGACTACTTCCCCTCCACCCTCACCGAGCCTCATACAGTCTACACAACCCGCCTCCTCGAGCACTACCACGTACAGAGCCTTCAAGGGAAAATCTCAATGTACGACTACTATGCATTGCTGGAGAGGTTGACCGACAACACCGGCACGAAGAAGTTGCAAGATTGGTACAAGTCCTTCATGCGGGTCGTCGCGCAATGGCGATTCTTCAAGCGGCTGAAGCGAGCTGGTCGCGCACACGATCCAACTGGTATCCCCGGTACCCAAGCTGGCGAGCTTGCGGTCGAGTGCCCCGCATGCCCACACCCTGATATCAACCTGCCTCCGAACTGGGAGGACGTCTCAGATAATTTGCAGTAAGTGTCTGGGCATCTACCCCCCACAGACCCGCCTAACCTGTCTTTATTACTCAGGTACCTCTACGTAGGGCCCTGCAGGGGTATCAGCAACCCTCGAGGGTTGAGGGTAAGGGTATCCCTAGGGTAAGGGTCGGGGTACAGACTTACAACCCTTGACACCCTTCCGGTGACCCTCAAGGGTTATGCACAGATTTATGCACACTTAGCAGCAATAATTATTGCAAATGTCCTGAGGCTCTGCAGCATGGGTTGCGGCATAATCCAGGAGGCTGGGACCGGCGGCAAGATTCAACTCCGAAACTGTATAGCTGATACCATTTATAGAGCATTACATAAGCAACATGGGCGCGCGGGGCAAGGAGCAAGGCAACAGGAATATTTGGCGCAGAACTACACATCTATTTACAACATGGGGAAGCTCGTCGACAAGGTGGCGACTGCCCTCAAACGGCAGGCATCATCTATCGCATCTCGTGTCAGAAAGAAGCACAAGAGTGGCAGCGACAGCGGCAGCACCATCAGCATCGGATCGAAGTCCTCGAAGTCCAGCGGAGGCAGTGGGTACCGCTCCGACGGTGGAGGACGTTGAGGACGAGGACGACGTGCACCGCCGCTCGACCGCAACCCGGGAGGAAGACTCCGAGATCGAAGAGATCGCGCCGCCGCCGCCGCCGCCGAAAAAGAAGAAGAAAAAAGCCGATCTGACGCCAGAAGAATATCTCAGTTAGTGATCTCATGCACACGTACATCGCAGATGCTTACCGAAGTTCCAGAGGAAGCCCAGGACCTCTGGACTTCCCATGTATACGCGTTCTTCAAGCCCGAGGTCGAGATCATTTGAAAGTCGCCTACAAAGATCGGACACGTGTTCTCCTGTGCGAAGCCGGGGTGCACCCACAAAACGACACGGTACCTCGACACAAAAGACGCCACATCCACCAGCAACATGGCGACGCACATCAAATCGTGCTGGGGCAAGGAGATCTTCCGCGCAGCCAAGGGGGCAGGGAAGCACACGGACGCACGCCCGATGGTTGAGAACTTCGGACGGACAGGAACCATCACGAAAGCATTCAAGCGCGTGGGGAAGGGAAAGGTCAGCTATTCCATCAGACAACACACTGCAAAGGAGGCGCGGTACGTACACACATCTGCGGCTGGATCGGGAGATTGACAGGATCGTAGCGCATGGATCGTGAGATGGGTCGCGGAGAATAAAAGGCCTTACGAGATCGTGTCCGATCGAGCGTTCTTGCAGCTGATGAAAACCGGACGGCCGCACTACCAGATTCCATCACCGGCCACGGTGTCTCGGGACGTACGTCGGGTCTTTGCGAGGTGCCGTGCGCGCATAGCGAGAATGCTTCGGGTGAGCGTCGAATCGTTATTGACAGGTGGTGGGAACACTGACCGGGCTGTGGGAACGACTTGCAGGATTTCGACGGCGATCTGAACTTTACGTTCGATGCCTGGACTTCACCTAATCATAAGGCCCTGTTAGCATTCGCAGTCCACCTCCATCACGAAGGGACTCCACTCACATTCATACTGGACGTCATCGAGGTTGCTGAGTCCCACACGGGGGAGGCGCTTGCGGAGGCGTGCGAGGCGATGCTGGACGAGTTTGGGATCAAGGAAAAGGTCAGTGATATCGTGGGACGTGAGCAGGAAATGACGGGCACTTACTTGTCGAGATAGATGCTGGCTATAACCGCGGACAATGCCACTCCGAACGACAAGATGGTCGACATCTTGGGCGAGCGGCTGCCGGAGTTCGGCGGCAAGCGAGACCGTGGTCGGTGCTTCGACCACGTCGTCAACTTGTGCGCTAAGTCCGTGCTGCGGCCCTTCGATGTCGAGAAGAGGAAGCAGGGGGCGGCAGTCGAGGCAGCGGAGGCCGAGATCGAGGCGCTCTTGAAGGACATTGATCTCTATGAGACCGGTTTGGACCTGCCAGCGGGCACAGACGGAGGTCAGGACGATAATGAGGACGGATTTGTTGATGAGCATGAGGAGATGGACGAAGATGAACGCGACGAGCTCGACAAGACGATCCTCCCCGTGAAACTAGTGCTTACGAAGGTGGGATTGAACAATCTGAACACTCACCTTGGTCCATCTCACACCATTCCCCGACAGATCCGAACCGTCGCGTACAAGATCTCCTACTCGTCTACAGTCCTCCTCCCGCCATGGCATGGAATAGTTGAGTCGGTCGGGCTCCCTCGGCGTATCTTGCCCCGAGACGTACGAACGCGTTGGAACTCCACGTTCCAGATGCTGGAAGTGGCCTTGAAGTACCGGAAGGCGGTCGACGATATCACAGGAAACAAGAAGTTTGACTTGCGCGAGTACGAGCTCGATGAAGAGGAGTGGGAGATTGCGGCCCAGTTGCATCAGGTCTTGAAGGTACGCACTTACTCTCACATTCCCACGTAGCAGCGCTCGTGACTGTGCATGTGACCTCGCGCACGGACCATGTGCACGGGCTGCGCGATAACGCCTCCCCGTCTCCCTCCTCCTGTACGCTGACGAAGCACTCAGCTCTTCTCGGACGCCACTCATTTCTTCTCGCAAGCTGGAGCCTCCAACCTCACCCAGGTCATCCCAGCTATGGACCTTCTGGACGACAAACTCGCCAAGTTCTGCTTTGACAAGAAGATCCTGGGTCCCGTGCGATCCGCAGCATCCCTCGGCCGTAAGACATGCAACCGGTTCTATGTCAACACCGACGACACCGAAATCTATCGGTTCGCGATGGGTAAGTGGTCGTCTCTGATATGCAGGCTTCTCGAGCTGACAATCCATCAGCCTTCCACCCGCAGTGCAAGCTCGAGTATTTCCAGGATGCCGGTTGGGAGGAGGACTGGATCACAGATGCGCGCGATCTGCTGTATGCCGAATACGAACGTAAGTACGCACGTTATCCCCTCTCGGACGAGCAGTCGCAGGATGTGAACGGCGGTGGCGATGGTGACGACAACGGCGATCCCTCGGCGGCTACCTCGGCGGTGAGTTGTCTCCGCATCCTCTTCTATTCGTTGCTACAGCTTGGGCTGCAGAGTCGCAACCCATTCAACGATCTACTTTCTCGCAAGCGCAAGAAGAAGATGGTCATCGTCCAGAATGAACTCGACCGGTACCTCGCCGCCCCGACTGAACCGTGCAAGGACCCCTTGAAGTGGTGGTGGAAGCGGCGCGGTGAGTACCCACGCCTGTCCCGCATGGCCCTTAGCTACCTCACCATCCCTGGTGCGTCTCACGTTTTGAGATCCATCTGCATGTCGCTCACGTTTGCGCACATCCTACAGCTACCTCCGTCGACATTGAACGTGTGTTCTCACGTGGGCGACTCCTCCTCCCGCACGTACGTAATGGTCTGTCGGCTGAATCTATCCGCGCGCTCCTGTGCCTTGGAGAGTGGTCTCTCCTTGAGCTCATCGACGACGCTGATATTGAGGGCATTGTGGAGAACTTGGCTGAGCTTGAAGGCGATGAAGAGGTCGAGCTCGAGGATGGCTGGGATAGAATCAAGATTCCGTCATAGTGTAGATCTGTCCTTGTTGTTCAATGATGCATTGATCTGCTCATCTATGCTGTGTGCTACTGTGTGTTAATTGTGTGATATGTGATGCCTGCCATGCTTGCCTTCGCTGTTCTGGCATGCAACAAATGTTAATGAACCCTTGGATATACCCTCAACCCTACCCTTACCCCTCTGTAATACCCTCGAAAACCCTCTACCCTTGGGCAAGGGTAGAGGGTTGTTGAGGGTAAGGGTCAGGGTAGACGTCAAGTTATCCAAGGGTATACCCCTGCAGGGCCCTACCTCTACGTGATGTGCGTCGCGATCGACGCCTGTTTCCGACTCAAGTGTCGTCAAGTCTCCAGCGAGGAGAAAGATCCAATCCTCGAAAGTGGGTGGGGTTATTTCGTTGAAGATACTGGCTACCAGACGCTTCTGAAGGGGTATGGAGAGCAGAACGAGGTATGTGCTAAGCATCTGCGACGGACGTCTGCTCGTTCTGACCAGACTACTGATATGTGCAGATCTCGACATGCACCGGCTTTGCGGCTATGACCCAAGCCAACATGAAGTACTCAAAGGGCTATGCTGCGTCCGGAGTCAGTGCCGTCATTTGCACCTGACACGAGTTCTTCCTCGCAAACGGTGTCGGGGACACGCAGGTGGGAGAGAAGTGAGTACATCGACTGATTTGTCTCGATGTTTGTGGATACTGACTGTTGAATCACAGGTGGATAAACATGGATTATATCTTCGTGTGCGCGATGCTCCGACACCTCCGTGTTCGTAAGCTCGTCTCCTACGACATCGCGTGTCAGTGGTCAAAAGGTTTGCTCGAACACGTCGCCAAGTTCCCCTCCCACCTTCGAATACCGCTCCCAGCTGGCAGCCTCAAGTACTCCATCCCTAAACTCCACTGGGGCGCCCACGAGAGGAAGCTTCACTCCCAATACTCGCTCAACTATATCCCTGGTGCTGCCAGGAACGATGGCGAAGGCATAGAGCGACGCTGGTGGTGGGTTCAACCGGTCGCAAACAGTACGAAGACCATGGGCCCTGGCCGACGACAGGGATGCCTCGAAGATCAATGGGGATACGCAAATTGGCGGAAGATCGTGGATTTCGGTAAGTACTGGTCCCTCATGTCGGTGTCTTCTGGAAGATGCTGATTGTCTCTCTCTAGCTGAGTTCATGCGTCGGCGATACATGATTGCTTGTGAGGAAGCAGCCGCAAACGAGAAGGAGTTCGAGGTGTTCACCAAGTCGTTCAAGAAGGAGAATGTCACGCAATGGGAGAAGGATGTCAAGGAGTGGGAGGCTGACATGACAAAGCCTGATCCCTATCACGTCGCGTCGACAGGTGAGTCTGCGATTACTTCATTTGCGATGTCCATGCTTACCACTGCATTAGGTCCCTCACAGGCGCAGATCAAGAAGGACATTGCTCGAGAGGAACAGGCGAAGTCAGCGCTGCCTGGCCATGTCGCGCTGCACAAGATCAGTGCTCTTGGCTTTGTCACCATGGGTCTAGAGCTTGAGGAGTCACAGTGAGTTGTCATATCTATCGTTCTTGCGACATGGTTTACTTATATCACACAGGGCAAAGCTGCAGGAGGAGATCACGAAGAATGAAGAACACCGACCTGTACAGACGCTGGAGCAGCGTACAGCGTTCCGCCACCGCGTGCAGAAGTTCCGCGCGGTGCAGGCTGTCTATACATCGCAAGTCGTCATTCTCCTCACGCAAGACCCCACCGCGCAGTTGGACGTTCTGCAAGTTGAGAACGTTCTTCTCGGCCTCCCTTCCCAGATCAGCACCCGCCATCGAGCCACTGCATGCCCCCCCGACATCCTTGCCATCGAAACTCGGCTCCCGGATGCGCAGTGCCGAGACACACTTCATGAACTCCGAACGCAGTTACACATACAAGACCGCCTCTACAAGCTCAACAAGCTTCACGTCCGACACCAAGGACCAAACACACGCATGCAGACCGACATCAAGGGCCAGGATTCACGAGTTCGACATGCGGCAGCAAAGTACCGCAGGGCGCGTCGGGCGAAGCTCGCTCTGGTTGGCCCTGGTCCATGGGAGCTGGGGTTCCAGCTGCTCACCGACAACGATGTTCGCGGTGTACAAGATGACGACCCGGACGAGCTCGCGGCCCGCCAGCGGGGGCGCAAGAAGCCCGGACCGTCAGAAGGTCACAGACAGGTCTCCTGGATCTGGAAGTCAGCGGACCAACAAGCAGCTGGCTACTCAGACTCTGTCCGAGTCGAGTGGGTGAAGTTCCGGGCTCGCGTGCAGCGGTGGGTGGAGGAGCGTCGACTTCTTCCAAAAGAGATGCGACGTGTGCTCGCCTGGCTCATCTACGAGGAGAACCGGTGGCTCTCGCGCATCGGCCAGTGGGTCGACGTCGACGACGCACTACAAGAAGGACTCACCGCTTATGCGTACAAGCAGTCAAACATTCGACGCAACATGCGGGGGACCTGCCAGCAGATCTGGTACAAGCTTATGCGGGAATCTGGGCTGGAGATGGGCAAGGAGTGGGCTGAGGTTTCTGGTTATATCCCTCGAAAGGTACACCGTCGTGTCAATAACAAGATTGTTGTCGAGGAGGACGAGGAGGAGGACGAAGATGAGGAGGAGGAAGGCGAGGATGCAGTGGTTTTGGACGGTCTGCAAGAGGAGGATATGGACGAATATAGGCGGCTGGTAGAGCTCGATCAGGCAGGACTCCAGGACACCTAGTGTAGGGTTTATAATGTATTTTTTGGCCCCCGTATACCCTCTTCCGGTGCTGTGGACCGCTTGGCAGACTAATATCTTGTATGCCGGGCTGGCCTACTGCATCTGGCCAGGGCCTACCATATTGGGAAGGCTGCCGAGGAGCCAACGGGGGTTCAGGAGGGTCCTACGGCCTCTCCGGAGCGCTGGGGTGGCAGTACACAAGGACCGGTTTCTGTTGCAATAGTGCGGGGGTTGTTTACCGGGTGCTGTTGCAACAGGTGTACCTCAGGTGGTGCATTTTCAACTAGGCAGCATACGGTGAAAGAAGCACGGTCGTACCTGGGCTTATTGTGCTCTGATCTCTGGACCTTCTGATGCAGCTCAACAGTGCGTGGATTGTGAGATGGGTAGCCGAAAACAAAAAGCCGTACGAGATGGTCAAGGACCACGGGTTTGTAATGCTGATGAAGACCGGGGGTCCTGGGCGGGAGACCGGAATACAAAATCCCATCTCCTGCAACGGTCTCCCGGGATGTCCGGCGTGTGTTTGCAAAGTGCCGGGGACATATCGTGTGCATGCTTCTCGTGAGTGACAGGTTGTTGATGGGAGTTGAGGATACTGACTGAGGGGGGACGATGGGGCACAGGAATACGATGGTCTTCTTAACTTCACCTTCGACGCTTGGACGTGGCATTCACGGTTTACCTGCAACACGACGGACAGCCTCTGAGCTTCATCCTTGACATCATCGAAGTTGCGGAATCGCACACGGGGGAGGCGCAGGCAGAGGCATTTGTGGGTGTGGTCAGGGAGTTTGGTATCAAAGAGAAGGTATGTCAGTCAGTATATCAGAGAGGTGCAGCGAGTACTTATGAGATATTTGAGATTTTGGGCATGACTGCCGACAATGCGGTGGCCAATGATACCATGATCAACATCCTGGCACAGAAGCTCCCCAGTTTTGGTGGCAAGTATGGTCATGCTTGTTGCTTCGATCATATCACAAATTTGTGCGCAAAGTCTGTCTTGCGGCCCTTTGACATTGAGAAGAAACACCAGGGCCAGGCTCTCAAAACTGCTGAGAAAGAGATCGAAGCGCTCTTGGGTGACATTGATCTCTATCACAGCGGGCTTGACATGCCAGCAGGCGTCGATGCGGGGGATGACAACAACAAAGACGGATTTGTTGATGAGAGGGATGATATGAATGACGATGAGCGGGAGGAGCTTGAGAACAGCATTCTTCTGATCAAGTTGCTGTTGATGAAGGTACGAGGATGATTTTGCTTATCTGGGGTTCCCGTTCCCTGACCATTGTTTCCCAGATCTGAACCATTGCCTACAAGGTCACATTCTCCTCCACCATTCTCCTCCCCACCTGGCATGAGATCGTCAAATTGCTGAACTTGCTGCACCACATCTTGCTGCGTGATGTTTGAACTCGATGGAACTCGACTTTTCAGATGCTTGAGGTCGCCCTGGAGTACCGTGAAGCCATCGACAAGATCACTGGAAGAAGCAAGAAATACGACTTGAGGGAGCTGGAGCTGGACGACAATGAGTGGGAGATGATGGAGCAGCAGCTCGGCAGGTGTTGAAGGTGAGTAGCGCCCATGACCCATGCACAGACCTCACACACGCTACACACATGCATCACAACACATGCATTGTGCTGCGGCATGCGCAGCGCGCGCACATCTCCCTCCTGCCTCCTGCCTCCTTGTTCTGCAACTACTCACTACTCGTGTGTCTCAGGTCTTTTTTGATGCCACACTCTTCTTCTCGCGCACCCGGTGTTCAAACCTTGTCCATGTCATCCCTGAGGCTGCTATGGACTACCTCGGCGACAAGCTCGCCAAGATTGCCCCCAATCTGTCATTCTCCAAACCCGTTCATGCTGCCACCTCTCTCGGACGCAAGACCTGCAACCAGTATTATGGGGAGACAGACGCAAGCTATGTCTACCAATTTGCCATAGGTACGTAGTCTCCACTGTTGCAGACATGCTGATCTCATGCTCACCACCCAGCCTTCCATCCTGAGTGGAAGTTCAACTATTTCAAGGAGGCTGAATGGGAGGAGACTTGGATTATGGAGGTCTGCGAGTTGCTCGTCGAGGAATATGAAGCTAAGTATGCTCATCTGCCTGTCCCTGAGGCCATCAACACTGCACAAGATGGCACCAATGCTGTGGGTGTGAGCACTGCTGTGGCCCCATCCAAGGTGTGTACTACTCAAGTCACCTCTTTCCTCACGCCCTGCAGCTTGGTGATCAAACCCATGACTCCCCTTCAAAGATCTTCTGTTCTTCAAGTGTCATAAGCAATGCGGTAATCGGAGCGAAATTGTACACTACCTCACCGCCCCCACCGAGCCCACAAACAACCCCATCAAGTGGTGGTGGGACCACTGCAAGGAGTATTCACGCCTCTTGCACATGGCTCTTGCATACCTGACGATCCCTGGTGAGTACACGATTTTCTTCTATGTATGTTCTCCCATTTATACTCTGATGGTGGTTATGCGCAGCCACGTCGGTTGATATTGAGTGAATCTTCTCGTGTGGGTGTCTTGACTCTTCTGTTGCCACACGTTTGGAATGGGCTTTCAGCGCAGTCAATCNGTGTCTTGACTCTTCTGTTGCCACACGTTTGGAATGGGCTTTCAGCGCAGTCAATCCGCGCATTCCTCTGCCTCGGAGAGTGGTCGCTGTTGGAGTTGGTGGATGATAGTGACATTGAGGGGACTGTGAGCAAGCTGGGTGAATTGGATGGGGATGATGAAGTGCTGCTAGAGGATGGTTGGGACAGAATTGTAATTCCATCATGATGTAATTGTCTCTTCTCAAGTATACACCACTCTATCGTGGGCCTGTCTGTCGCAATTGGTGTGTGCTTATGTATGAATCAATATTGAGCTATAACCCTTCAATACCCTTCATTATATCCTTCATCCTTGGTACCCCCCTGCAATACCCTTGAAAACCCCCTACTCTTGGCAAAGGGTGAGGGTTTTGTACACTGCCTGATTGGCAAGACATACCAGGGGACAGCTCCCCCTCTGCCCCGAGCCCTGGACCAATGGTTCAGCTTACAAACATGTTACATCAGGCAAAAACACATATATGTACTGCATAGAGCCAAAGGGATGTTGTCCCATGATCTGGGCACACTCTGCTCAACCTTGACTGTGATGGTAGTGTCATCCACAGGAGTTCCTTCCTTCTTCAACAATATGAGTATGTTCCTCTGGTTCTTCTTCATCATCTTCTGGTATATGTGCACCTTCCTTGTTTCACGCTGATGTGCTCTGCTACTCTCTGCGCCCTGAAAACGCCTATCTTCCGAAGGGCTTCGAGGTCGACACAGTTCGGTCTACTAGGTTCGGGCCCACAACG
>WJSG01027410.1:0-24362 GCA_016618145.1 Sanghuangporus lonicericola | reverse complement strand
AGTCTTCCCACCGAGTGCCGCAAGCGATGGTGGCAGGACGACATCCATGACTATTGCATCATGGAGGACACAATCCGCGCCGCCGATATCCGGAAATCGGCCGAGCACTTCATCGCTACACTGCCAGATTTGGGGTACATTGAAATAATGTGGGGGAGCTGCTACGAATCGTATGGGTTGGATGGTGGGGGCGTTGGAATCAATCTCGACGTCGGCCCGGAGGTGCTCGATATTCCAGCGGAAGATCACCCAGACGACTGGGATGCAACTTGGTGATTCTCTTCGTGCGATGCGGGCTTCGCAAGGTGCGAAGTAGTGGTCTCTACTCTTCCGTGCTAGTCGTCTCACCAGTGACACAAATCTTCACTGCGTATATCTTCAATCACACACTCTGCAGTGGCGTGAGTTGGAGTACAAATCTCGTCTTTGGTCGCCACAGCCCGCTCGTTCATACGACACGCTCTGTCAGTACCCGCCACACCTGATTTACTGTACTGATCAGACGTTAGCGGCGGGTCACGCGTCACAAGGCCCTCCGCCGCCGCTATGGACAGGGCCGGTCACAGGTCACTAGTACCGCCGCCGCTTGTGACCGACCGACCTACAGCGGGCTCGAAAAAGGTCTCAATTCACTTTCTAGAGCCATGTAGTCGACACTGTACATAGCAGAACATCCTCTACCATTCCCTGTCGTCATCTGAGTCGTCTGTGCGCACCCACTCTGCAGCCTTGTAACGAGTGGAGGGCACGCTATGTCTCTTGCTGTGCCGCTCTCCATCTGCCACCTCCATCTCAGCATCTACCTCAGCATCATCCTCCTCTGACAGATAGCCACCGGGAACCTCGACCTCGACATCAGAGTCTGAGTAATCACCGTCCCCGTCCTCAGGAAGCAGATCCTTCGCGGTCCTAGCGTTCAGTACTGCCTTCTCAAGTGAGGCCGTTGTTGTTGCAGAGTCCTCGTCTACGGCGGCGTCTGTATTCGGATCGGCGGCATCTTCCACAAACTTGCCGTCCGGACCACTTGGGACAGCGTCCGGTAAGTGCCCAGACGTGATCTCGGCGTAGAATGTCGGGTCTGACGTCTTCAACTCATTCAGAGCTTGTCGTGCCTCTAGGGAGGTCAAACTCTCGAACGACATATTGAAACGCCCGGCTTCGCAGAGTTTGAATGCCTGGGAACGGGTACGTCAGCGGGAGTCTGTGCGTGGGAGATATGGCTGACCTTTTTGACCACGTCGACCTTGTTTACCGCCTTGAACCCGTCCACCATCCACTGCACTGACCGATCACGAAGAGTGCCCAATTTCTTCGCCAGCAAGACCGCCGCGGGTGACACACCCTTCTTAAGTTGCGCGAGGGTCTCCTCAACGACATCAGCATGCGAGGACCTCTTGATTCCGTGCTTCATCGGCCTCTGGATGCCGACATCGCAGGCCTGCAGGAGAGGTGTACAACCTCCCGGTACGAAGATCACTATGATCCACAGGTACTCCTCCTTCATCCATGAACGGAACTCTTTCGATCGATGTACTGACCATACGTCGATGTTCCAGATACACCTCTGCGTTGGACGGTTGTGGAAAGCCCGCCAGTGGTCGAAGTAGGGCGCCAAGATGAAGATCACGTATGACTTCATTGTGCTAATGGTCGACCAGTAAGTCTTCGTTTTGGACAGCTCGAGCCGGAACTTCAAGCGCATGGCTTCGTCGTAACCGCGTGTTCCAGGCTGCGGTAGTGACTTCTTCTGATCGACACCGTGATAGATTGCCTGCAAAGGAAGCATCTCGCCGCCTGCAGAGACCCCAACCATGAGCGTGAACGCCCGCTTCTCCTCCGCCCCAACAACGGCCACTTGCTTTGCATTCTTCTTCGTCCAGGTGAGTTTGTTGCCAGCAGAGTACAAGACCTGCGTCTGGTCAGAGTTAACAATGAAGCAGGCCTGTGTGATGTCCTCGTCGCGGATGGTGACAGCGTTCCGCAAGAAGAAACGGCGGCAAACATCGTCGACGTCGGTAGGGAACTTGTGGCCTGCCCGTGTGCAACGCCGGATTGACCATCCAAGGTGTCGCTTCAAGAACCTGCGCACGAAGATCTCTGGGCATTTGAAGTGTCGTCCGAGTTTGTCGACGCGCTCGAAGATCTCCGGGGCATGGTGAGTAAACATTGCAACCATGATACCACGGGCGACAGTGATGTCTAACGCCACACTGGTGTCACGAAGGTCCGAGAGCTGCTGCGTGAGCTTGGCGACGACCTCGGGGTATCCATCCTACGCAAGTATGAGGGTAAGTAGATGCTTTCATATAGGAGTTTTAGTTGAATATGAACGTACCAAGACAGACTTGTGTGTGCTGTCGAAATGCTGGCGATAGCCACGCATTATACGCTTCAAGACAGTCTCTTTCCAGACGAAGACGTCGGACTTTGAGTGGTCTCGCCAATCGCTGATGCGCTGGTGACTGAAGCCGCTGAAGAGCACAGGATATCGCTGCTGTAAGCGTCGAGCAATCTCTACGACACTCCACGGCTTTCCGACGTTCTTGACCTCCTCCTCAATCAGCGCCATGAGATGCGGAGCCTGCCAGTTGACCCTCTCTGCGGGCTTGTACGGACCTTCACGGCGCGGATGCGTCACACGGCGAGTCTCCTGCTGAACGCGCTTGAAGCCTCGGTAAGGACGCGATGATTCAGCGAGCATCGGCACGACACCCACTGACGTGTCATCATGTTCGCGCAGACGAGAGAGCTACCACAACAGCCGTCAGCTGTGTCGTACAATCAAGTTAAAGGTGCGTAACGTACCTTGGATGCTCGCCCTTGTGCATCTGTCTCGTCATTCTCACGTTCTCGCTTCTTAGCTTCCGCCTCCGCCTTCTTCTTGGCACGAGATTTGCGCTTCCGGTCCCTCGCATTCGCTTTCTTCGTCACATTCTTCTGGTCTTGGTGCATACGCTCCACCTCCTCCCTCTGTGTCTTTGCCTCCTCGCCCTTCAAGGCCTCCCGCTTGTGCCGAGCGCGACGCTCTTCTGGAGTCTCACGCTCATTGAAGCCTTTGAAGGACATCAGAGTCGACTGTTGCTTCGGTGCGACTGAACGCTGCAGTACTTCCGGCTCGTGGGCACATGCGAGAGGATTGTATGATGACGTCTTGCGGTTTGACGGTATGTCCTCATCCGTATCGTCATCGTCGTGAGCTGAGAAGTCGGAAGATGCCGCCGAGCTGCTCTCCCAGGCAGACGAAGCCTCAGTGTCGCTCATAGGGGGGATATCTACAAGGTCTTTCCACAGCTCCACCTCGTCCTCCGGGTTGTCTCTGAGTTCGATGTCTGCAGTGCTCGCGTTGACGTCGACGCGGACAGCATAGTGGGACGTGCAGGGAGGAGTCTTGGGTGTGGCATAGGAGAAGGTGAATTGGAAGTCGGCAACCAGTCCATCAAATGCCTCGAACGTCTCGTCAGGGACCTATGAAACCCATAAGATTCTGTAAGCACTTCTGTCGCTGCTGGTGTGTTGATAACTCACATGTTGCGATTGCACAGCTAGCATCCGGTATGCCATTGACATCCGCTCAACAACCAAGGCGTTCTTGTCGCTTGCAATAAGAAGGGGAGTCTCTTCCGGTGCGTAGTGGTGCATCAACGCGTTCAGGGAGAGGATGGCGCAGGAGTGATTATCACGTTGTCTCATCACCGGCAGGTTCTGGTGAGAGACGTCAATGGAGCCCTCGCCGGTTCCGTTGCGCTCGAGTCCCTCCTCCAACAGCTGGTTGAGCCACCATGTCAATGAGGCTCGAGTCTGCGCAGGCACCGGCTGGTGCATCGGGTCTCCGAAATGGATGGCTTGGCTAGCAGCATCGAGGACGAACGCGACATAATGATTCCCGTTGATGTGCACGAGCCCTCCCACTGACTCGATTAGCCCATGGGAGAGGTCGTGTTCCACCTTCCTGAGGAATGTGAAGGCGGGTGCGGTCGTGTACTGACTCTGATCTTCATATGCTTCTAGGACGCGATTGGAGAACTCGAGGTCGACGAGCAGGTGGGGACTCTCGCAGTCCCAGAATGAAGAAGACAGCTCATCATACATGGCATGGATTTGATCGGCGACATGGTGACCAGCAAGCCAGTCGAAGGAAAGGTACTTCGTAAGTGTTTCGAGCGGCGTACCGCTCATCCCTGACCCGTGCAACGTATCACTCCACCGTACTGTTCCCAGCAGTTCCATGATGTCCTGTTTCAAGGCCGTCGCCTTTGGGAAGCCTCTAGAGTGTGTGTCCATCCACCGTGTCGCTGCCTTCCATGCGGTCTGCGCTGACTGTGCTTCTGATGCTTTGATCCAATAGGTGAGAACCCAAAGTGGGAGTCGGCGAGTCTGGAGCCCCTCTGACAGATGTCCCGGCTTCACAGATCCTCCTCGAAGACCGGTTCCGCTCTGCAGAATGTCGACAAGCGACCGGATGAAGACGGCAGGAGGCAGGGGCCATCGCGGTAGCTGCACCATTGCATCGAAGTCTGTTTCGGGTGAGTCGGACGAGAACCACGCTGAGGTACACTTCTGATCATCCTCGATAGGGGAGACAGCTTTTGGGAGGGTCTTGAACTGCAGCAGAGATTTGACCGAGCCGGTGGAGGGTGGCAAGAGGACGAGCTGAAGATCTATGGGGATATTGAACTCTGGACATGACGGGGGAGGTTCTGTGAGGTCGTAGGCAGTTATGGGCTCCATGGGATGGTATTGTGTGGGATAGGAGAGAGGCGGGACCAGCAGTTGCGGCGAGAGTGACATTGCAATGGACACTTACAACTATAGTAAGCGGGTTTATAGTGCATTGACATACCTACTACGCTGTATTTACAGCTGCTTACTTACAGTCAGTATTGCTTTGGCGCCATCGGCCCCGCTCCATGGTCCGCCGCTCTGGATAGTCATGTCACACGTCACAAGCCACTCTGCCGCTCCGCCGCTACGTATCATGGCGGTCACACTCCAAATCGCCCGCCGCTAACGTCTGATCAGTACAGTATCCGGTCTTTCCTATCCGCGGGGTCATCGAATCCCATCGTCTCACTTACTTCAGTGAGCATTCCTTCGACTCTCCCCTACTTCCGACGCGCAAAGGTCTCGATTATTCACTCCTGCTATGACTCGTCCGTCTACTTACTACGTCCTCGTCGGCCCGTCTCTCCCATGTCCCTGACCCCATATGTCTGTCTCCGGCAGGACACTCCGAGATGTCTCCAATACCTATGTCTACTACCCAATGACCTCTTCCTCTCTGCGACCCCGGTCTTGTTCCTGAATTATATATAATGGCACTAAAGGGGTACCCGCCCGAACTGCCGAGGAGCACGACCGTCGTGTTTCGTCTGTGCTCTGCGATGTTAGGTCTTCTCGACGGTGAGCACATCTAGACTAATTCACATTGAACGTTCCCGCCGGTAGGTCCGGTCCCCTAGCTGACTACCAGACTCAGGTTGGAACTCACGACAGAGTGGAGTACCGGAGGCGAATCAGCGCCACACATGTATCGCAATGAAGCGCACTGGCAGACAAGAACTCGACATGGCCTCGAGCCTATCTGCAGGTCAGGGAATATTCGACAGCGAGGAGCCCAATACGCCAGAAGAATGTACTGACTGTAAGTACTAGCTCCTCGTCCACAAGCCGCGTCCGACGGAGACTACACAATCGACTTTGCAAAAAGCCCGCCTAAATAGGCCGAGGAGAGTTGCAACTTCGGTTGTGCAGACCCTGTGGCAACAAGTACATGTCCGTTCACTCTGTAAATTGGCACTCTCATACTCACTTAGAATATAAACTACTCTGCAAACTTTGGAGACCGTACGACGGCGCGTTGCTGTGCTGTTCGTCGTGCGCGTGCCGCCCCCTCGAAGCGCCCGGGCGGGATCGCGTGCACAGCCACGTTCACCACCACCATCTACCGTGTAGGCTCTGTAGCCACACCAACGGCTTAAATGTTTCTGAAGCCTCGCACACAGGTAGATCCAGTACTCACAGATGTCCCTGTCAATTTTGGAAAGCATATGACACCAGGATGTGGGGTATTCCGCCTGCCGCGTAGGGCGCGGCGCGCTTCGGCGGCGGGATTTGCACAGCCACGCGCTCCCGCCCCGCTGCACGCGCACACGTTCTCCGCGACGACTACGGCATCCGTTCAGTCTGCGACAGTTTGCATTCGGGAGCTACTACATAGTAGTGCCTATGTACCGAAAACGACGCCGATCCGTGCCCTTGCAGTGTTTGTACAGCTGTTTTGGCGTTTTTGCAAGAACCCCGGCCTATTTTGGCGGGGTTTTTGCGAAGTCGATTGTGGACGGCTCGTCCGACTTATCAGGCGAGCAATCGCCCTAGAACCTAGCCCACCGGTGAGCACGTCCTTGCATCGGATCGACCCCGTCGCGTCCCTGCCGCGCTTTGTTCGGAACAGTCGGACGAGTGCCCGTGGTGTTGACGGCAATGGTGAGGACGAGAGGGACAGCGCTGTGTCGAGAATTGTGGTTATGTTATCGACACAGCGTACATACTCGCTTAGATATCAAATAAACGCAATATCTCAAAATCTATGTCAACGAGTGGTCTTCAGAGATAATGCCCACACGATATGCGCTCATGTCGCTTTCTCGGAGACTTCAGGCCCCCTCCTGTGCGAACTTGGCCTGAACGGCGAGAAGCTTCTTAACGGGTTCACGCTCGAGCAGCTTCTGATGCCACCTATAGTCGCCAGAATCGATGTCAGCGTGTGCTCGGACACTGCGACGGCACGGGAGCCCGGAGGACTTACGCATACAAGGCGGGATACTGCTTCGGGATGTCGACGCCCTCGACGCCGTCAAACCCGAAGCGGATAGCAATGTCGTTCCAGGGGAGGAACGACAGGTCCGCGACCGTCGGCTTGCCGCCGACGAGGTAGCCCCCAGGGGCCTTCGCGAGGACACCGTCGAGCACGCTGAAGACACGGAGGATCTCCTTCTGGTACCGCTCGATCGCGCTGGGCACCTTCTCCGGATGGTAGCGCATGAACCAGAACAACTGGCCGAAGTACGGTCTATCAAATTCATATAGGTACGTGCGTCGTGAGATTCGTGTGACGTCTGTGGGGAGCAAGGGGGCGACGTACCCTTGGCCAGACGTCTGGAAGAAGAGCCACTGGAGGAGGTGGTAGCGCTCCTTCTCGTCGGCTACGGAGATGCGCCTCGCGGTGTCGTACTTGTCGATAAGGTACACGATAATCGCACCCGACTCCCAGATCGTGAAGTCGCCGTTGTGGTGGTCGATGAGCGCGGGGATGCGGCCGTTGGGGTTGATGTCGGTGTAAGGGGCCCGCTTGTGCTCGCCGCTGGGTATGTCGAGGTAGACGGACTCGTACGTGAGACCGAGCTCTTCGAGCACGTAAGCTACTCTCCTACACGTGTGAAGGCGGATTAGGATGCGCTGGGTACGTTGAGGGTGGGGACTCACCAGCCGTTGGGACCCAGCTTGTGGGTGTAGAGCGTGAACTGCTTTCCGTGCGACATTGAGAGGTGAAGACTTTGTCCTGTGAGGCCAGATATGTGTTGAGATGGGCGAGCTGGGCTGCTGATTGAACATGTCGAGGATCCTGCAGGGCCTTTTTATACATACATGCCTCAGTCTGGATGTCCTGAGGTGTCAGCTATGATGCTGCATGCACAACGCGCGTCGGGTTACTCATCGGTCGACACATTGGGCAGGTAGGACGAAGTCTGAAGGGCGAGATCTGTGCAGTTTGTCAGCAAGGTTTCCCGATGAACCCGGGACTCCGGGAGACGGCAGTAGTCAACGTATTACTCACCCTAACCGCACTCGTTGACTTGCACAGCCACCAACAGTAGTGTTCCATCCTGACGCAGATCCAGATTCTGGCGTGACACATCAACGTCTTAAGGTTCTCCTGCGAGCGCGCCTCCCAGACTCCTTCCGGATCCTCTCCAGGCCCTGCGAGCTGCCGAAATTGGATCGCGTGACCACACGACTTGGGCGCGCTG
This sequence comes from Sanghuangporus lonicericola, assembly GCA_016618145.1. Taxonomy (NCBI): domain Eukaryota; kingdom Fungi; phylum Basidiomycota; class Agaricomycetes; order Hymenochaetales; family Hymenochaetaceae; genus Sanghuangporus; species Sanghuangporus lonicericola. Next base: position 16,335 of record WJSG01027410.1, on the reverse strand, counting down.
TTCCAGTCTGGGAGCATGGGCAGCACGGGCGGAAATGGTTGAGCAAGTAGAGCTGTGCGGTCACGGTGAACAGCTCAGCTGAAGGAGGACGCGGCGTGGAGGAGGGAGGCGCGCGGGAATGCCCTGGGTGCTGACCCCTATCGGGTTACGGACTTCAATCGTCGAGGAGTACGTGGTCCATCATCTACATCTGCGTCGCCAGTGCTCATCCTCTGCAGTCGACGGCAGGGATCAAGCAGAGCTGGTCCGGAGGCAGACTTTCAGACATATCCTTGCAGTTCGTCCAGCGGCAGAATCCGTCGCCCCACGAAGGCGCGTACACATCCAGATGGCCCTGCTCGCGGTCGAGTGCCAGGTACTTATGTTGCTTTCCAGCCTTGCTGAACCTGGATCGCACCATGTTGTCGAGGACGTGTCGTCCGCGACGCACTTCGTCCGGGTCCCGAGAGTCTTGGCTACTGTCTGCAGACTGTACGCGCTGGCAAGGTCAGTTATATGGAATTCGTCTTTTCTACTCACCTCGCGGCTTACCTTTTGATGTAGTGCTATCGCCAGCTACCAGCCTCCCCACTCCGCAAGCTGCGCCTCGTCGGACGAGTTTCTCGCTGGCCCTTGCCCGCGGATGACAGCATGGTGCTTGCGTTACTACGGGCGTGCCGCGGCCTTCGGGTCTTGATGCGCGCGAGGGATAAGTACAGGCGTGTCCGCGTGGCTAATCGCACTCTGGAATCGCGCTGTTCCTGCATCAGGCACATGTCTCGTTGTCGAGATGATAGCGAGACGCAAACTGTGGGAGGCCGCGGCGGTGAGTCAGCGCAGCTGCACAGGAAGCCGCGATCCGCGTCGACGGAGTTCGTCATTTGATCCGTTGCGTTTGGACTACGTACATATCATCGACACGGCGGCGACGCCCCGTTCCCCCCTTGACCTCTTTCCTCCATCACCCTGCCCCACCTNTCGACACGGCGGCGACGCCCCGTTCCCCCCTTGACCTCTTTCCTCCATCACCCTGCCCCACCTAGAGTGCATAGCCAGCCCATCCAGACGGTGAGTTACTCGCTGTTGTTGCATACCCTAGCCAGCTGCCGTCCCCGCCATAGGCAGCGCTCGCCGGGCGCCCACCTTCCGACGTCGTCGAGCCTTCCCGCCTTAGCGTGTTTGCTTCCTGCCTCCTACTGCCCTCTCGTGCACGTCTCTGGAGACTCACCATGCATTGCGCACACAGACATGCCGAAAGCGAAGAAGCAGAAACAGACGAGGTCGCAAGCCTCTCCTCTCCGCCGCAGACCAAACACCCGGAGCCAAACACAAGCTGACGCCGCGATCGCATCTCGTGTCCCCTCAACCGAAGCCATCCCAGCAGCCGAGCCTAGCGTCGCAGAGCCAGCTCCTTCGACCCCGACCCCGACAACGGCAGCTTCATCCACTGCTCCCGATCCGCCGGCCGCGCAGGAGACAGAGCCAGCTTGGGCCTCGAGAGTTTGGGTTGGGACCACAGTGAGTTGATCAATTACATCACCGTCGATCAGATCATCCTGAGCGGGGACTGGCCTGCGCAGATCAGCATGACCAGGGCGCTCGCGCTGTACAGGCTCAAGAAGGAAGATTTGGATGACCTCCCGTCGACGATGAGCAAGTATGTCCCCTTTTCCTTGCAGACCGCAATGGGCATCGCTCATCTGACATGCTGGAAGGCATGAAGTGAACGGGTTTCCCGTGCCTATGAGACTCTACAAAGAACGCGATGTCGAGCGGCGAGCCTGGGACAAGTATGGCGGACCGGAGGGGTTCCTCGCCCAGTCAGTACTCTAACCCTTGTTGGCACACCCAATTATCAATACAAACCACCACCAGACTGGACAAGCTCCGTAAACGGCACTCAAACCGGAAGTCCAAGACCGAATTCAAGTGTCCCGAGGCATATGCCCCAGGCTCCGGTCCCGTCGACGACGATCCCCACGTCATGCGATCGCACAAACTCGCCGCCGTCAAACGGAACATGCTTCCCTGGCTGTGGACGGCATGCAACGCCTCCCTGGACGCGTTCGCTGAAATACAAGATGACGGCGTCGGGCTCCGCAGATGCGAGCGCGAGGACGCCATGCAAGCCGCGCTCCGCGTCCTCGTTGGACGCTATCCCCCACGTCCGCATGTGCCCCTTCCCCCCTCTCCCGCTGTCGACACGCTGCGGGCTGTGCTCGCGCAGGCCCCGCAGCTCCCTCCGCGTCCGGAGTGGGGCAAGCAGAAGGTTTCCGGGCTCGAGTATAGCTCGGGTTCGTGGCCAGACGAGGAAGATTCGTACGAGTGGGACGAGGCGTACCTCGGGCGAGTCTTTCGTGCGCTCAGCGAGATCATCGAGCTGCACGGACGAGATGACCGTGGCTGGGCCACAGCGCGCTGGGAGGTCTACGAGACGGTGCGTTGCGGACACTTCTTGCATCCTCCCTTCAACTGACCACGCGGTCTCTCTTTGCAGTACAAGGAGCGCATGTGGTGCGGGATCTGCTACGTGGTTCAGTTGAACGAGAGGTCGTGGGAGGACGGTGCGGCCAAGTGGCTCCGCGACGACCATCTGAATGTCGGTCTTGCTAAGTATTGCGGCGTCCCATCCGCGAGCGGAAGCTCTCGACCTCAGAGGATTGGTTAGGCGAGTAAGTCCCCGTTTTATATCCGCCTAACAGCGATCGTTAACAGTCGCGCCTTGTAGCATATACATAAGTATGCTATGCAACTTCCTACTCGTGGTGCTCAACTTCATGACATGGAATGTATGTAGTAATAACTGTTCATGTGTCCTTGACTATGTACTATAAGTATACGCACGATGTTGAATATGCTCAGGTGTCGGGCAAGCATTTGGCGTACCAGCTCCGATGTTTGCATGTAAGCACAGTGGCCGGCCCGGAATGTCGTTCCAGCGCTTACGCGACCACAGTGCAAACGCGGTCTCGGAACCACAACTCTTACTCCTGCTCCTGCTCCTCCTGCTCCTCCTGCTCTTAATCCTGCTCCTCCTCGATCAAAATGCCAAAGGTCTACAAAAGGTTAGCAAGAAGACGGTGGCATCCGCGACTACGGACCCAGCATACGTCAAACGGACTGGGCGTGGAGGGCGGCTTGGTCGCCGATGGGTACTCTCAAGCCGGTGGTTCTGCTACCTCCCAGTGGCCTCAGTCCAAAGTACCACAAACTAGAATGGTTAGCTATTATGACAGAGACCTTGCACCATCTCGACGCTAATGGACCCGTCGTTTCTGCAGATCCCGAAAGCAAAGGCCACGAAGTTTTATCGCCTCAGACCGGTCGACTTCGAGGAGCTTGATTGCGTGGTGACGGAGTGAGTGCAACTGAAGAAAGCATATTGCGTTCAATGCGTGCGGATTCTCATGTTGGTGATTTGAACGTTTCAGAACCATTGTTGCTGGCAAGCTCAAAAAGATGTATCTCTACAACGAGCGGGAGGTCGAACGCATCGCTTGGGAGCGCCACGGAGGACCGGACGGATTCTATGCTTAGTGAGTGTGCTTGTCCTATGTACTGCAGTGCCGTTAGGCCAGTTGTTGATATCAAACGCGCGCAGCCTGGAGAGAATCCGTCAACGGCACGTCGAGAAGCACGGCGAACACGTCCCCTTCGCCACGCCCCAGACCTACGCGGAGGATTACAACAACCTGAACCTCTACCACGGCAAGTGGTATGACCCCGAGGTCGGTCACTCCGCCAAGCTGCTCCGTATCAAGATGAAGATGGCGCCCTGGCTCTGGCGGCAGTTCAACAATGCTCTAATAGAACACAACATCCGCGGGATCCCAGCTGGCTCCATCCCGTTCGAGACCCCGGAGAGCAGGGAGAGCCCGATGCGGCGCGCGGAGTTGATCGCACTGTCCTACCCACCTCGCCCCCTCATCGCCCTGCCTTCCTCTGAGAGCGTCGACCGCGTACGCGCTATCTTGGCGGAGGCCGCGAGTCCGCCCGACGCACATGAGCCCGACTACGGGCAACAGATCGACGGGCTGGACTTCATCGAATACAAGTCGCTCAAGTGGTACCAATGGAGCAAGGAATACCTGGACCGCCTCTTCTCCGCGCTCATCAGAGTCATTGAGTGTTACGACGGAGATAAGGAGGACTGGAAGAGCATCCGCTGGGAGGTCTACGACAAGGTGCGCCCGTCCATGTCACGACTTGCCTATTCGACGCTGACGCTGACGGCGTCTCCCCATCTCCGCAGTACGTCGAGACTATGAGAACGCCCATCTCGTTCGACATCGATACAAAGCGGTGGTCCGATTATGCTGCTGAGTGGCTGGAAGGCCGGCTCACCAACGAGGACGATACCTTCAACAACAGTCTCCGCGCGCGCTGTGCTTCCGGGCGCATGTTCAACAGAATGCTCCCCTTCAACAGCCATCATGGGACACGACATATCGGTTGTGACCGTCGAGACAATGACTTAAGAAGAACTCACTAACCATTTCGTTAGCCTGCCGCATAGAACTCGTCTGCCCTCCATCTGTACCGTACTCTCCAAGTCTGCAATAGTTTGACATCTTGCGCCACAATCGCGTCCGCGTTCGTCACGTGTGCGCGTCGCGCGCGATAGGCGCGCATGTTCCTGGAAGTCGAGCCGCCCAGACGTCCAAGCTCCAAGGTCCGAGGTGAAGATTGGTACGCGCTCTCCGGTGAGGCCGTCGAGCCTGTCTCAGCCACGGAGCAATGTCGCGATTTCATCGAAATCCGCCACTTCGTCGACAGCTTACTCAGCCTATCGGAAAATGCACTGCGGGTGAGGAGCGTCTCCTAGAGGGTAAGCATCCAGTGTAGGTCGTTCAAGAAGTTGCGGGTGAACTAAATATAGCAGTCTCCCGGTAAGTCCGGTCCCATAGCTGACTACAAGTCGGGCTGGACCTCGACGCCTCGCGCCAGAATCGAGTGCGGGCTGCAAAACGGCGCTGTGAATAGATGTCCCGCAGTGGCGGCTCGAGAGGTATAAGAAGCTCAGAAGTGTCGCACAGTATTTGCCACCAAAAGATACACACCAATTCAATCGATCAAACGAGCAGACTTTCAACGCCTCGACATGTCTCCTAAGATCTGGTTCAGTGAGTCTTCGTCAGACCGAGCTGCCAGAAGAACGTACTGACGTCGTCCACAGTCACTGGCGCGTCCACCGGCTTCGGTCGCGTCCTCACCGAGATAGTACTCGAGAAGGGCGACAGCGTCGTTGCGACCGCCCGTCGTCCCGCCGTGCTCGACGATCTAGTATCGAAGCACCCTTCCGACCGCTTGCTCACGCTCAAGCTCGACATCAGCCAGCCGGCAGACGTTATCGCAGCATTCACGGCGGTCAAAGACAAGTTCGGCCGCATCGATATCGTGGTGAACAACGCTGGGTACGGGACGCTCGGAGAGGTGGAGGCGTTCGGTGATGCGGACGCGCGCGCCATATTCGAGACGAACTTCTGGGGGACCACCAACGTCACGACGGAGGCCGTGAAGTTCATGCGGGAGGTGAACCCTCCCGGGACGGGCGGGAAGATCTTCCAGGTGTCCTCCGTTGCGGGCGTGCTCGGCTATGCGGGAATGGCTCACTACTCGGCGAGCAAGTTTGGTATGTCCGTTGTTGACTATCTGTGCGATGTTCGGAGGAGGCTGAGAGCAGCGACCGACAGCACTCGAAGGCTTCAGCGAGGCTCTTGCGGGCGAGATTGATCCTGCGTGGAACATCAAAGTAAGTCAATTGCAGAACTACCTCCGTTCGAGTACGATCTCACCGTCGCACCGCAGATCAGCATCATAGAACCCGGAGGGTTCGACACCGCGGCCCTATCGAAGACATGGTGGGCCCCCGCTCATCCCGCGTACAGCAATCCTGCGCTCCCGACGGCGATCATGCGCGGCAAGTGGGAGAGCTCGAAGTTCGGTGTTCAAGGCGACGCGCGGAAGGCAATGGAAGTCCTCTACAAGCTTGCTGCGCTCGAGGACCCTCCGCTGCACTTCCCGCTTGGCAAGGATGCGGTCGAGGTGGTGAGGAGGGCCACGACTGCGAGGGTTGCGGATGCCGAGAAGTATGCGTCGTGGTCAGATAACCTGGAGAAGAGCGATTAGTGCGACTGGGGGACTCAGCCTCGTCGGTTGGCTTGCGTATAAGTATTCGGGATACCTGGGGAGTCTCTGTTGAACGTCAACGTTGAGCATAGGCCGGCCACATGGATCATCAATAATATTGATGGGAGAACACACCCGTACCTGGTACAGATCATTCACGGGCTTTTAACACCCAGTACTCATACCATCGACGTAAGCGAGGATTGCGGCACAGGATAGGTGGTGGCGTGAGCTTGAGGTAGTAGTTTCGACGTGGTTATGTACTACAGCCTCAACGAAGCGATGAATTCAAGATCCAGGCGCCCAGTGCGCACGGACCACTTGGATCTCCGATCGTGGGTGCCGGCGGCGGCTGTGGGCGGCGTGGGGGTCCCCAGGGGTCCCCGGGGACCTTTCTCTTGCTCTCACCACCAATAAGCCCCCCTATCCTTCTCTACCGTGCTCGAAGCTGACCGCACTTTGCCATTTCTGCATAACATTGCCACCTTCCCTTGCGAGATCAGAGGTAAGTACGTACGTATGCGATGTATTCTCGCCGAAGCGCAGGTCGCCCCCCGGAACTGGTCGGTCGACATCACGTCGGCGGTGTTTGTTCGTCGATCGATCGTGGGGCCGGCTCCCGCGACGCGACAGGTCGCGCCTCGTGTCTATTCACCGCCGTCCACTACATAGCTACCTATGCCCGTCCTCGAGTCCAAGCTGACGCATAGTACTGTCGCAATGCAGGATGCTCTCTCCTATACACGAGACTACTTCTCCTCCCGGCGGCGAACGCAGGCCCGTTGCCATCGAGACGGAGACACCCAGGTCTGCATATGCCGGCATATACTGGCGCAGTGCGCTCGATAAATATTGGACGGTACGCTGTCGCTGCAAAATGACGGAGGGAACAGGTCCTGATACTCTCATACTCAGATTACACAGACGAACGCTCTCATGGATTATCATCTCCGCCCCAAGGATATCGAGGAGTTGAAGTTCGAGAAGGCTTAGTACGTCTGCTTGGTCTCGCTCGCTCGCCCATCCCACCCATCCCTGATCTGTTTGTATCCCAGTGTTATGCGTGGAACAGAGCGCCATTGGTACTACAAGTATAGGGAGACGGAGGTACTGCAAGAGGCTTGGCGCCGCTATGGAGGCCCCGATGGATTCTGGAACTTGTGAGTGTTGCTCTTCCCTCATTCTCCTACAAATTCCTCAGTTATTCTCCTCTTTCGATACATCCACACCCTGTCGTGTCAAGTTTGAAGGGCCGACGCAACGCCGTCCTCAACAACCCGACCAAGTTGGCGAACTTCGATGAACGCCTCCCGTTCGACTACAGCCCAGGCAGGTTCTACGACATCACCAAAGACTTCTTCACCCCAGCCCCCAACCATCCCTACCACCGGCTTCCGCAAGCAGCCCGCAGCATCTACGACAAGCTCGGACTTCGCGTGTACCTCGCGTGCACGGAGGCCCTGGAGAACGCCGAGTGGCCCCCTTCGCCCGGGGATACATACACCGAGGAAGTCGCAGAGGACGGCAGCGTCACCTCACACCGTGTTCCTCCGTCGCTCGCCCGGAATCCCGCAGCAGTTGCCGCTCTCGAGACCGCAGTCGCGTTCTTCGCTGCGTACCCTGCACGCCCGGCCAAGCCGCTCAAGAGCACGTCGCGTCCGACCACGCGCGCTATCAACGACGTCCGTGCAGTGCTCAATCAGGCTCCGCGTGCACCCCGGCATCGGACGGAGGAGTGGGGTTCGGAGGCCGAGAAGCTCGAGTTCGTGGACGAGCCTTCCCCCGGCCACTACGAGTGGGACACCGAGTACCTCGAGCGCGTCTTCGCGAAGCTCTGTGCGTTGATCGAGAGGGACCCATCCACGTGGGAGGGGATCCGCTGGGAGGTCTACGACGCGGTACGCTTGCTCTGTATGCCCGTGTACTGCTAACGGCGAGCTGATTTATGTACTTTGCAGTACCTCAAGTCAGTCTCGCTTCGCACCGCGCTTCGCTACGACGCGCTGCAGCTGTTGTGGTCCGACCGCGCGGCGGAGTGGCTGGCGAGGCGGCTCCCGCCGGACGCGCTATGGGAGGGACTGCGCGGCAAGTGTACGAGTGGGCAGCGGTATGATGAGCTCCTTGGGGAGCCCTTGCCTCCGAAGGTTTGAAGGACTAGCGACGTCCATGGATTTTGTACTTGTGAGCACTGTGTCAGTGGAAGGATTGTATTAGCGGGAGGACTGTGTATCTCCATAGGTGCTATGTAAATCATGTGTATAGTATGTGGAATATTCTTTGTTGGTGCGATGCCTGCCGCTCGAACTTCGGTCTCACGACGCGGAAGCTGTCTGTTCACGTCAGTCTACAGACTTGTGTATGGACATACAGCCGCAAACCTGCTGCCACGGCAGTATCGCGGCGGGACCCCAGGAGGCCGTCCCGCAGCTGTGAATTGTGACATAGACAACATCACAAAGCACGTGACCGTGTTTGGACGCGTCGGTATATAAGAGCGTGTCGGCCATCCGTGGGAGGCACTTTCAGCTTCTCACGCGCACCCTACTTCTTGCCCTCCTGTCTGCTGTCCTCCACCACACCAAACTGTTCGTCGCCCACCCCGTGCTTTGAATTTCTTGCAGGACAACACAACTATCTACATTTACCGAGGTAAGTTTCCGAGTCTCTGTCTGATGCTCCTCCCCCATCGTCGATCATACACGTCGCATTTGCCACATGCCGCTGTTGTCGCCCTACGCATGCCTTCCTTATCGGAAGTACGGCGGTCCAATATAGATGGACCGCTCTCAACGTAGAACGTGGGCTTGACGTGGGCTGATTCTTTGCTCTGTGCACCAGCCGGGGCATCAAGGGTCGCCGATACTACGAGCAAGCGGTGGAGATACACGATGGGCCCGTCGGCCTGTGGAAGGAGTGAGTGTTCAACTGTGCTGCCTCTCCCTATAGTAAGTACCACACTGCTCAACGTAAGTATGCTCCGTCAGCTTGAAAAACAGACTCAAAGAGCAAGGAGAGGCGAACTTCCTCCCACCGTTTGATGACCGGAGCGGGGAGATCTACGACATCTACCTCGACGCACCTCCAACCCTCCCCGACCGCTTCTGCCACGGCTCATCCATCCTCGAGCACTGCAAGTCCCGGCTCCCGGCGTGGACCTGGGGCAGGTGCAACGACGCGCTGAACGCCGCGCTGCCAGTGTCGCACAGCAAGTTCGAGTTCACGCTGGAGGGCGAGCGCGAGCAGGCGATGCTCCGCGCGGTCGACTTCGTCCGTGCTTCCCCCGAGTACGCCGCGCGGCCCGCTGACACACCCACAGAGGAGCATACCCCGCGCGTCCAGGCTCTCCTTGCGACGCTCCGTTGTGCGGTGCCGCCACCCCCGGATCCGGAGGATTGGGATGTGGTCGTCCAGCCCGCCGAGCCCACGCTCGACGTGCGCGCGGACCGCTTTGAGTGGAGCGCGAAGTACCTGGAGGAGGTGTATGGAGCCCTCTTGGAGGCCGTCGAGGAACACGGGGACGAAACGGAGTTTCGGAGGAGTATTCGCTGGATGGTTTATGACAAGGTGCGTTGTCTATCCATCCGGCGCCTCGGACCCGCCGCTCACGCATATATGGATGCGCGTTGGCAGTATGCGAGCATCTTCTCCCGGCGCGGCCTCAGATACGACCAAGAATCCAAGACGTGGGGCGACGAGGCGGGGGAGTGGTTGCAGGGCAGGATGGCAGAGGACGTGCTGAGAGGCAGTCTGCGCGGGTTGTGTGAGTCTGGCAGGAAGTACAACGAGCTGCTGCCGGACCCGCGTGTTGGTGCGCCGCCGTCGTCTGCTCCGCCTGCACCGAATCCGGGACCGTCGGCGGCGGCGAGCTCCACGCCGGCCGCTGGGCCGTCTTCTGCTCCGTATTGATCTCGAAGCTTGATTGGTCGGCTAAGTCGCTGTATCACTGGTATAGGTGAGCTGCCTCGTTCCCCATCGAGCTCCATGCTGACACTCTGGTTGGCCCTGCAGCTCTGTATATCTGCACATCTTTGCATCTATCCCCTGCTCTATTCCCCCTCGCCGTCCTTGCTATTCGTTGTTTCCTCGCTCTTCCGGCCACCATGTACATGATATAGCTGTATACTTGCAATGCCTCACCCAGGCTGTCGCGCAACTTCACTCGGAGCTGTGCAATGTGCCCACGCACGACAACCAACTCCAAGCTCAAGACTGCTCGTCGGTTCTCACTCCGTGCTTGCAACACCGTCGCCAGTTGCCTCGACTATGTAGAACATCATTGGCACATCAGCGTCTGCTCGATGCTCCGTTTTTTCTTGTCTGCTCCCTGCGGAACCTCTATACTATGTCGTATGTGCCGTGCTCGATGCCTAGAAGATCATACATCAAAATGGTGCGTATGCTTCGTTGCTCTTGCCGCTTGACGCGCACTGACTTCTCCGCTCATCAGTCCCGCACTACATACTGTAGACATACTCCGTCTATAGGCCGTGTCTGTCAAGCGCGAACGGTATGGACTCTAACCCTGCCCTACAGGCAGAATCGACACGACCAGCGGTTCGAGGTGTCAAAGGCGGTGACTCCGTGCCTGACTTGTCAAATATGCTGTCACGGTCGACGTCGTCATTGCCGCGCTGTCCCACTGTCAGTTGTCAAGTCCGACCTCACGTCGACAGATGTACAGTGTTCATGATAAGAGGTAGGTTGTTACTGAAGACTATCCCATGACGGTACTTATACTTATTGCGAGCCGCCGACAGTACTAGACGCTTGTGACGTCCATATCTGCCAGACCGCCTGCCGATGCTCATGGGCCGCCCATCCCTCGTCCCTCATCCCCTCACGTACTATCATATTACCGCCTCCGACTTGCCTGTGGCCCGATGCCGAAGGACGCTTCACCCAAGAAGCAAACCAACCTCGATAAGTGGATGCCGCTGGGCAGGCCCGCAGGCAAGGCTCCGAAGACGCAGCAGCGGGACACATTTGGCTGGGAATCGCGTGTACCAGAGGGCATCACGGTAAGTTGTTCCCAACCTAGACCCTCCTATGATGTCTTCTCAATCTTTGTGAAGCTGGGCAAGAAACTCATCAGAGAGCAATACGGCCTCATGGCATCCCAGCTGACTGGGGTCGCACGCAAGGAGGTGATCGTGTGAGTACTGTCTGAGTTCGACTCGTAAATCGGTTACTGACCACGCCCTTTACGCTTGCCAGTTACGGGAACAAAGGGCACGTCTATTACGAGCGCGCGGTCGAGTGGCGGGCTTGGGAGACATATGGCGGCCCAATCGGGCTTTGGCATCGGTGAGTTACACTTGCTCCTCCTCAGCGAGACATGTCTCATGATAAATGGAGACTAAGACAGTATCTCCAGAGGCATATCAATCAGCACGGCGACACTTCCGACTTCCTGCCGCCATATGACTACCGGAGCGGGGAGCTCTACGACGTCTTTCTCGACGACCCACCGCGCCTCCCAGACCGCTACTGCCATGAATCGCCGACACTCGTACACTGCAAGTCCCAGCTCCCACCCTGGGTCTGGGATGAATGCAATAAGGCGCTCGATGATGCGCTTTCGCAAACCAAGTTCAATCTCTCCCTCTCTGGCGAGCGCGAGACGGCGATGCTCCGCGCCGTTGACTTCGTTCTGGCCTACCCAGAGTACGCAGCCCGGCCTGCCAGTCCGCCCGAGATGACTTCGCGCATCCACGCCGTTGCTGCGATGCTCAATTGCGCTGTGTCCCCGCCACCGGATTCTTGCGACTGGGTTGCGGCCTCCGAAGTCGGCTCGTACACGCTCGAGGCCCGGGCGCACGGCTTCGATTGGAGTGAGGGATACCTCGAGGAGCTCTTCACCGCTGTTCTGGACGCGATGCAGGAGCACGCAGACGAGCCCGACTTTTGGAAGAGCCTCCGGTGGCTGCTGTACGACAAGGTGCGTCGCGTCTCTCCCACGTCAATCGCCAATCGTCGAGCCGCCGCTCACCTATGATGCATGGTGTCAGTATGTTAGCGTCTTCGCCCGCGGACTTCGGTACAACCGTGCTTTCAAGACTTGGAGCGACGGGGCTAGGGAGTGGCTGGAGGGGAAGATGCACGGGGACGCGTTGCATGCGAGCTTGCGCACCACGTGCAAGTCTGGCATGAGATACAACGAGCGACTGCCAGACTCGCCTGCCGCCGTGCCGCCGTAGTCCTCTTCTCCTGCTCGATCTGGCTGTGCCTGTCGCGAAGGCGTGCAAGTCACTCTGTGAGTGGTCCACCTCCCCTCTTGAAGTTCGACGCTGACTCCGTGATACAGTCTCCTGTTCGCTGTTGGTATCATTACATATTGCTAGATCGAATTGTTGCTTTTCAAACAATGCAACATCACCATACTGGAAGACGGTGTGGCTCTCGAGGTAATCGAACCCCATGGCAAGCCTTCAATTCGCCTAGCTCCTCCGACGTCATGCGGTAGTTCTCACACTGCGTGCCAGTGCCACATACTGGTGATATAATCCGGCGGGTCGTTGACTTGGTCGTACTCCTGCTTATACACGTGTACCGTTGCTGGCGCGCCATATGCGTACTACAGTCTCCATACAATACTCGTCCCACTTTGCCCAACCCATCGCCATTATCGTGGCAATTCTTCCAGTAGCGCTGGCCACCATGAGCTCGGCGAGGCACGGCGCTCATCGCAGACTGACCGTCACCCACGTTCAAGTTGCTATCCCACATCATCTGCCATATCTCCCCCCGCCCCCCGCCCCCACGTTGCGCAACTCAGGTAGCTCAGTGTCCATCGCCATATTCGGACGAATGGAACGCCCTACGATGGAAGATCAGTGGTCAATTGGGACGAAGCTCATGGAGTACTGGCATTCACGGAGGAACTTCTTCACCGAAGAACAGCACAAGCAAGCCTGGGAGACGACCGCTGACATCGTGAAGAAGTCCAGCGATGAGATGGTTGATCGATGGAACAAGGAGATTGATACTCTACTTGTCTATGTACGTGCGTCCGTCACTTCCTTGATGTCAACCTAGCTCATTATAAACCTACCTCAACAGGCTGGACTTTTCTCCGCGATCCTAACCGCATTCAACGTCCAATCTTATCCGCTTCTCACTCCTGCTCCACCAGATCCAATCCTTGCAGCGTTGCAGCAGATATCCTTTCAACTCAGCAATCACTCCGTGAGCTCAGGCTCTTCCTCCGTCAACGCGTCCCACCCTGCTTTCGACCTGCAACCCTCTCCGTCCGCTCCCGCAGAGCGATGGGTTATCTGGTTAAACGCCGTATGGTTTGCGAGTCTCATATTCAGCCTCTCAGCGGCTTCCGTCGGTATCATGGTGAAGCAGTGGCTCAACCAGTACTCCTCTGGCCTCTCCGGGAGCTCGCAGGATATTGCGCGTCTTCGTCAGCACCGCCTGAACAGCCTGCAGAAGTGGTGCGTAGGTGGGATCGTGGCAATTCTGCCTGTCCTCCTCCAGGTTGGCGGGGTGCTCTTCTTCTCCGGGCTGCTTATCCTCCAGGTTGGCGGGGTGCTCTTCTTCTCCGGGCTGCTTATCCTCCTTTGGGCCCTCAATCGTACCGTGGCGATCATCTCGAGCACTTTAGTCGGCGTTCTGACATCGTTCTTGGTTGCGACCATCATCATACCGGCATTCACCAGCGATTGTCCCTACCTTTCTCCAGCATCATTCGCTGTCTGCGAAACCCTGCGACCCGTGTTCCTTTCATGGTTTCGCTTGCAAGAGTGGTTCATTTCACGGTATTCGCGCTTCTGGCTGCCGCCGCCAACATATACGGACCCTCCCCGTCAAAGGCATCCCCTTATGTCGCTTATTGTCAGGATTCTGCGCACCCTGTGCAGCTATCCTGGTGACGTCTCCCTTTGTCTTCCCATTCGTGGCAGAGAGTCACGTGTCGCTACTGCTGGGTACGGTGCCCAGTTAGACGGAGACATGGTGGCCGCGGCCTACGCCGTCGCCACGGATTCGAATTATTTGGACCTGGCAGCAATCTGCATCACTCGTGTTAACCCCCGTGTTGCAGTCCTGTGTTTCGATAAGATACGGACGCAAGAAATGAGACACGGGGGATACAAACCGTACCATCCTTGCATGTGGAGCGGTGTCATAGTGGCATTGCTTTGTTGTCGCTGGCCGGACCCACTTGCGCTTGGGGCGCACCGCTTCTGGTCCCTTGCCAGCCTGAAGACGGTCATCGAGTATCTGACCGGATCATATGCGCCGTTTGGCCAAAGGTTCGATATCTCGTCCGACTCGGCATGGACACGCTTTGACTATCTTCATGCTATACCCAGCGGTAACTCCGACTTGATGATTGATCTAGGCTAGAATTCTTTGGCAGAGGGGGTGCAGGCGACCCCCCGTGGGAACGTCGGAGTCAATCGGAGTCCGAACTCCCGCCAGAGCCAACAACGAGCGTCTGCGGGGTGCATAGCCACAGAACGCAGCGAGAAGGACCCTCTTGCTCCTTACGCATCTCCAGGTCTCTGAACTTTACGAGAGTCGCTGGAGATGCAAGGGTAATTCGGACGAACGAACCAAGAGAATTTTGGGTCGAGCAAGTGCGCGTGAAGGGAGGAAAGCTATCGCTTTCGAGCTGGTTCGAACTCCGCTTTCCCACGGGGGGTCGCCTGCACCCCCTCTATCAAACAATTCCAGCCTCTATTCAAAGGGGAACGACTGTCTTCCGCAACTTTGAACTAGAGGCTGGCTTGCGAGCCTAGATTGATCAACGGACCGGCAAGACTTCACTCCCGAGCCTTCTGTTGACCCGCCTCATGTCATGGGTCGAACAACATCGATGGCTCAGCAGTGACCGGGACCTGTGCTCATCCAGTACGCCATATAGTTTTCTGGCCTCCCACAGTATCCAGCTGACTGTGAACAAATTGACACAATCCTCAGTTGCTGCCGGGATGGCCGACATTTCCTCGCCGTCGGGACCATGCACGGGATGGGACGACCGTAGCAATGCACTTTGCTGTCTTCTCGAAGTCATCCCCCACCCGAATACTCCCGCCTACGACGAGGAGACCTTTCAGGCGATAGTACGCCATGCCAACAGAGCATTTCTGAACTTCGCCAGTGCTCTATCTAAGTTCCAATTCACCAATGAAGGAGACAATGATTCGGATGATCCTGTTTTGCGAGCGGTATTGCAGGTCTGCCTCGGATTGGAACGCTTCGAGATGGAGTACTGGAAAGTAGCCGGATTCCCCCATCCGCAGTTCACGAAGGCGGTACATGACTATTTCTGCATTTGGGAGAGAAGGCAGTCCACTGAGCGGTTCGTCGATATAATATGGGCCTCTCAGATCGAAGGAGTGAGGAAACTAATCAACGCCTATCTATGCGGGGAGGACAGGCAACAAGTACGTGCACCACAGGGACCTCTCCTTCCTTGTAGCACTGACGTCGTTTTATCTTGTCCAGGACGCCGCACACGATGGACCATCAGTCATCCCCGGACATGAGGATGGCAACTGGCCTAGCTATTTCCCTTCCGACATGGAGCCTGTGACTGGGGAGGGTCCCTGTCAGCCCCAAGCCGCTACAATATCCGAATCAAACCCGCTCCCCAGCGTGACTTTGACGGCAGACGGACATGGTCTCTCACGAGCCTAGTAATTATTGATGATGCGTCAATCCTACTATGTCTTCCTCTTACTCCCTTTACACGCCCACGTATGCGTACCAGTATCCAGTTCTCGCCGCGACCTCTCAGTACCGTCATGTTCCATGCTTGGGGATCTAGTATCCCATTAGACCCAATGATTGTGCGAAACCGCGCCAAGCTCGATCAACTCCATACCTTGCACGAAGAGGCCCGGCGCAGCGGAGAAGGTCGTGCTCGACCGCTGGCTAGTACAGCAGATCTCCATGTCCAGTCTGCGGGGGCGTGTCCGGCGCGAGATGGCACCGGAGTAACTGGAACACCAGTTGGAAAACTATCGCCCTAGACTCACCCGACGCACGGGGCAGGTCACGCACAGCGTGTAGAGGACCCAAATCGAGCCCGAGAGATGGTCCAAGGACTTCCAACCACCTCCGTCCTCCTGGAACGCGATGGAAGCGTTCCGGGTGGTCATGATAATGGGGTTACTCACGTCGACTGCGAACAAGTGCGCTGACATGGAGAGCTCGCGCAAGTTGGGGAAGATGAGAGAGATGAGTTGCAGGTCGCTTATCTGATCTTCTACGCGG
>WJSG01027390.1:0-14062 GCA_016618145.1 Sanghuangporus lonicericola | reverse complement strand
CGCTTCAAGAGTACCTCTCTGGGAAGCTGGGGAAAGAGTATGTGAAGTACGGGGCGCTGTCGGAGAGCGATGCACAGGACAAGGAGCTCCTCTACTATCTCGACAAGTGCGCCTCGCTGGCGGTCAGGAAGCACCTCGAGCATGAAGCTCGTGTCAAGTTGCTNTCGCTGGCGGTCAGGAAGCACCTCGAGCATGAAGCTCGTGTCAAGTTGCTGTATGTCGTGCCCTTCAGCAAGATTCATGACGCGCTTTTCGCGTTATACACGAACATCGAGGCTCGGGAACGGATAGATGAGATCCAAGCCACTGTCGGATTGGAGGATGCCAGGGACTTCATCGATCTCGCGATAGACGAGGCCGGGGTCCAGTCAGAGCTGCTGTGGTGGTATGACCGGGCGGGACTTCGAGGCGTGGTGCGTCTACTTCAACTGCTCTGCATTCTTTCCACTCATGTGGCTATCCAGGGCCTCAATTACCCTTGCTGAGTCCTCCTCTCTCATCGACCCGCCTCGTATGTCCCCCTATTCCCTCTCCTTTACCTTATTTGACTCGCCCAGTACGTCGTCGACCTGCTCTCTGTTATGCACTGTGATCGTCGCATGGACTCTGTACTCGGATCGGAAAACCCTTAGTTATGCTCTTACTTCTTCCATCAAGTTCCTTGTACCAATATATTGAGGTTCCCTACCGCCAGGTCTTACTCTGAGATATCTACTCTTCAATCCGACGCGCCTTGGATACATGATGGCTGGTGGGGGCGCTGCATCGATTTGCTCCGTAAGTTGTCCATACGCAAAGCACCACAAGATGGAGCTGCGGCGCGACAAACTAAAGAACCTGACGGCGAGCGGAGTACTGTATTCGGTTTGTTTAAGCTGGTTGGAGCTGGTTGGAGTGAACACGTCTCCATTGAACCGCCGGTAGACGCGTCTCGTCACACTCAAACGCGTCTCGTCACACCGCGTCGCGGTCAAGGCGACTCCTCCTGAATTGTATTCGTGGGAAGATGGCGAAGTTGGTTCGGCTCAGCCACTTCGAATCGACCAAGGTATTTCGTCTTCATTGTGTCGACCCCAATCACAATGGCAAGTGGCTCTGAGTCTCATGCAGAAAGGTATCCGGAGGACGCGTACTTGTTCGAGATCGACGATGACCCCGACCCCTGGGTCGAGTCGGGGCTGCCTTGGACGTTCACCGAACGAGCGAAACGGGCGCAGGCGGCGGTTCGTATGACTCTGCCACAGTCTTTCTCGTCAATCACTGATAAGTATCTGTTATAGAAGTGGGACAGGCTCTACAAGCTATTCCACCCACGACCCGTGATCGGAGAAGAAGAGACCGGCTTCCGTTGCCTTTTGAACGGACCACGTCTCGCCTACGGTTGGGCATTCTCGCGTGCCGACCTCCTCAAGTACGCAGAGTTCCACAAGCTCAGGATGCCGCTACAGGAGTACCTCTCTGGGAAGCTGGGCAAAACGCACGTCAGGTACGGTGCGCTGTCGGAGACCGATGCACAGGACGAGGAGCTCCTCTTCTTCCTCGACAAGTGCGCCTATCTGGCGGTCAGAACACACCTTGAGCAGGAGGCAGGTGTCGATTTGCTCCATGTGCGCCCTTTCAGCAAGATCCACGACGTGCTCTTCGCATTATACACGAACATCGAAGCGGACGGACGAATCGACGAGATCGATGCTATTACCGGACTGGACGATGCCACGGATCTCATCCAGTACGCAATAAGGGACGCCGATATCCAGTCAGAATTGCTTTGGTGGTACGACCGGTCGGAGCTTCGAGGCGTGGTGCGTCTCCTCTTGACCTGTTCATGATTCCTGCTCAGCGCGACTACGTAGGGCTTGAACTACCCTTGTTGAGTTCTTCACTAGCCTTTCACCCGGGCCTCTCATCGCGCCCGGGCCGGGCTTCTCGGCCTTCACTCGGGATATTCACTACATTCTGTATGGCGAGAATCCTACTGTTTGAGTATCAGTTCGCTGGGGTTCCATATACACGCTCTGACAGTTCAACGACATCCTATGATGACGAATCAACATGGTATAGAACGTAGTCGGGGCATGTCGCGGGATGCGAGAAGGGACTAGGGACGGCAGATAGCGTACAGAGGACTTTGAGGCGAGGAGCCACAGCCGATGACAAGGAGCTATGTACAGGCTGGCAAGCGAGCCTACATTGCAAGTAGCCCTCGCAGCTTAGCGTCACTGACCAACCCGAGTCACTGCTCCGATGCCTCCCCATTGTCTCTACCTTGCGCCATCACTGAGCATGAACTTGATGGACTGCGCTCATGATGATAGGCGCCTCCGGCGTGCAACACGACGAGAGAACGATGTGGTTGTAACTATATCACATACGACGGGTGTACTGACGAGACGACAGCGCGAGGTTGGCGCGAGGGACACGAATGAGAGGGCGCCAATCAAGGGTACAGAACAGAATAGCAGCCAAACGGTCGTACATCGCAACGTCGGCCGCGTCGAGCCACACGACGTGAAACATGACTGAAGGGGGACGTCTGAGGCGTGATACGCAAGAAAAATCACGAGTGTACGGTGGTAAGGTATGTGGTAGCGTGGTATCAGGACAGCAGGTTCCGGGGTAGCATGATGTAACGACGAGCCACAGTGATGAAAGCGAGAAGTTGCAGTACTAGGGACTGGACGAGATGAGGAAGACGTACAAGCGCGACTCAGGCGGGAGGCGATGACGCGCGTACCCTCACAAGGGCGTGCTTAGATTCTGCAAAACGACACCGGTCAACTCGAGGATTCGATGAGATCGAGATGTTCGTACCGCTGTGAGATGCGCCCAGTCATACCACCAGAGCAGCTCTGGCTTGTGATCACCGAAAGTCATGGCCTCCTGGACGATGTCAATGACGTGGTAGACACCCCCCACTTCCTCCATTTCGTCGGTCCTCTCGCCAACGTTGTAGTTGCTGTAGAGCGCGAACATCGACTTCCATTCGTACGTGTATGGTATGATCCTTTCTAGCTTGACACCTGTCTTTTCTTCTAGGTCTTGGTCAACGAGAAGGCGTGCAAGACCTTTGAGCGTGCTGATAAGCTCCTCGTTCGTCTTCTGCTCCTCGGTGAGTTCGCCGTACTTGATCAAGGTCGTCCCGGCCAGACCCGCCAACCAGTCGTCTCCGGTCACGTCCAACTCGATGTTGTGAAAAATCGCATACTCCCAAAGGTGGTCGAGGGTGTGGGCCCAACCATACGCCAGCCGGGGCGGATTGCCACCGTTGCAGGCTGCCATACTTCTCGGGATCGTCTTACGCGGGCCGAAGATTGCGCTCAGCCTCCTCCATTTCTGTGGACGACGTCAGACGTGACCCCTCGAAGACGTGGGATGATGCATACCGCTTCCTGCGCCGCCTTGGCGCGATCTGTGAACTTGACATTGACACCATCGGTGTCCAACCGCATCCTCCCCTTCTCGTCGCGGTCGAACTCGAACAGGTACTGATCGTCGGGGTGGTCCCTTCGGATGAATTCAGGATACATAAGCACAGTGGATACAGTGGACTGGGTGAGGGAATAGTGTGTTGGTAAGTTTGGTTGATGGTGGTTGGTGGTCAGGCTGTGGGCCTGTGGCTTGAACGTGCCAGTATGTCATGGATCGCCAAGTATATGTTGTCCTATATAATCCATTCTGTAGCTACAGTGTGCTAGATGCCAGACCCGCAAGCTACATTGTGCTATGTTGTCGACGTCGTGCTACAGGAGCCCGCGCGGTGCTACAAGCGATAGACGCCGAAATACTTATGTTTCCCCGATGATGATGGCTGGTGGCGGCTGCATCGACTTGCTCTGTACGTTCACGCAAACCACCACAAGATGTAGCTGTCGCTCCAGCGATAAGCTGTCTAAGACCTGTCCGAAGATGAAGGCGAGCGGAGGATTCGGCTGTGAACACGTCTCCAACCGCTGGTAAACGCGTGACCGTCTCGTCACACCGTGTCGCGGTCAAGGCGACTCCTCCTGAACTGTGCCATCTCGCCGGGCTCCTTGACGTCCGCCCGCGATACAATCCGTTCTCGAGTTATAGTATGGTTTCTCTGAATCCTGTATACTTGTATTTCAATTGTGTGACCCTCTTATACCTATGACACATGATAACGACATGCTCCAGGTGTTCAGATGACAGCGAGTGACATGAATCAGAGAACGCCAACACCGGATACAGGACAACGCAGCAGCCAGGCGGCCGTACCGCCGGACTATTCCAGCCATATGATATGAGACATGGCGCACAAAGAGGATGAAATCTGAGATGGTGACGTACACAAGAAATCAGACGAGAAAAGGTATGAGACAGCGTGGTATCAACGAGACAACAAGTTTCGGGGTAGGAGAAGGGTAACGAGGGCAACGTTATGCGAACGAGAAGGGACGAGATATAGCATGTAGTAACTGGGCAAAATGAGGAAGACGTACGACCGAGAAGGCGGGAGGCGACGACACGCCATGTCCTCCTCTCCTCCTCACAAGGGTGTGTTCAGATTCTGCGTAACGACACCGATCAATGGGACGATCCGGTCACCTCAAAGTGATTGATCCACGTACCAGCGTGATATGCTTCCAGTCATACCACCAAAGCAGCTCCGGCTTGTAGTCCCCGAAAGTCATGGCGTCCTGGACAATGGCCGCGACATGGTCGACTCCCCCGAGTTCGTTCATTTCATAGGTCCTCTCCACGAAGTTGTAGTTGTTGTATAGCGCGAACATGCGCGGCCACTCGTACGCAAAAGGAGTGACCCTTTCGAGCTCGATGCCCGCCCGCTCCGACAAGTGTTCTAGGACGAAGAGGCGGGCCAGTGATTTGAGCGTGCTGATGAGCTCCTCGTTCGCCTTGTTCTCCTCAGTGAGTTCGCCGCACTTGATCAACGTCGTCCCGGCAAGCTCAGTCAGCCACTTGTCGTCAGACACGTCCATCTCGACATTGTTGTGCGTCGCATAGTCCCAAATGAATTCTGGCTTGTAGACCCAACCGTATGCCAACCGGTGCGGGTTGTTTCCTCCGACGCCCATCATGCTTTTCGGCAACAGCTTACGCGGGCCAAAAATTGCGCTCAGCCTCTTCCATTTCTTTGGACAGCGTCAGACGTGGTCGTTCCCAGACGAGGATAATACATACAGCTTCCTGCGCCGCCTTACAGCGATCTGTAAACTTGATGCTAACGCCGTCGGTATCAAATCGCGTCCTCCCCTTCTCATCAACGTCGAACTCGAAGAGGTACTCATCATCGGGGTGATACCTTGGGACGATGTCAGGATACATAGTGGAGTGAGTGAGTGAGCGACGCAAGGAGTGGTGGTGGCGTTGGTGAGGTTGTGGCGGTGAAGTTGAACGCTACTGGCGCTGAGTTCAATGAGAGGGCGAAGCCACGCGTCCGTAGGCGCCGCACCGCCATCTCGCCAACCTCGCTTGCCATCCTCCATCTCTCCGAAGTCTGCATTCTTGGGATGCCCGCCAACATCCCTGTTGAAGTCTCTGAGCATGTCATAGATATGCTATGGGACGACAAGGACACACTGACAGGATCTGAGCGGCACGAGGAGAACTGTAGAACAGACAGATGTATTCTCAGCGTTCTGGGAAGAGAACGATCAGTAACATAGGTAAGTACCTGTAGAACAGACAGATGTATTCTACTAGGCGTGAGCATGAGAAATAACTATGAGTATGGGAGAAGAAGCTCACCTCAGCGTTCTGGGAAGAGAACGATGAGGAGAGCTCTGCGCGAAAGAATTTTCAGAGCGTATCCAACGGGGTACGTAAGCTATCGTATTGGGACAAAGAGAAACGAAACAGAGACGCGACGTAGGCGCTTTGATATACGGAAATGGAAGACGAGACGCTGGTAAACGCGTCCGAGTACAACACACACTGCGAGCGTGTGCCTTTACTTGCCGTGCTTGGGTTCCGCGATCTCGCCTCTACCTCTTTCGCTCGATTACGCTCCGCGAACGGCCAACCGTCTACGCTTTAGCTGACCTTCTAGACACAGATGGACCAATACAACATTTGATCCAGACAGTGGGAGTAAAGCTGGACAAGCACACGCTCTTACTTGACTCCTTCTTCGCGGTACTGGGTCGCAGACTTCCACGATTACATGAGCTCTCCTTCACCGGCCGATCTCTCGCTGGTCAATTCTTCCCGTATATCACACGACGTACTTGCTTACTCGCCTCTTTTACGACCTCCATCGCCTCCCTCAGTCTGCAATATGTGATCTTACGCTCGTTCGATGATCTTGCAAGGCTTCTAGGCACGCTGACGCACCTGACGCACCTCACCCTTAATCACATCACATGTCTCAAATATGGAACATACACCTCAGAGCTCATCACGAGTCATAGCTTAAAGCTCGAGACGCTCCGCGTATGTGCGCTCTAGGGGAACGCGATTATAGCCGCTGATATCTCGTCCATAGATGACGAGCACCTTCGGCCCCGCCCCGTGCGTGCGTACGATGCTGCGCGCGGTGGATCCTGCCATATTGAAGGAGATCGCCTTGGACTCTTGCTGTGGAATAGACATCGCACCTCGTGAGTGTTGATTCTCGCCGTGCGGCCATCAACTGACATGCGCAGCCTTGGAGTGGATCCCCGTGGATCTGCAGGAGTTCTCCGCTTTAGAAAATCTGTCCATATACATAGA
Organism: Sanghuangporus lonicericola; assembly: GCA_016618145.1. Taxonomy (NCBI): domain Eukaryota; kingdom Fungi; phylum Basidiomycota; class Agaricomycetes; order Hymenochaetales; family Hymenochaetaceae; genus Sanghuangporus; species Sanghuangporus lonicericola. The sequence goes on along the minus strand of WJSG01027390.1, from coordinate 7,372 downwards.
AGTTTTCTTGTCCCCATCTACGGGCCTGGAAGCCGCCGTGGCCGTTCTCTCGAGCGTAACCTCCTCTGCTCTGCGGCGCGTCTACATCGACGGCATCTTCCTTCGTCCCGCTAAATACGAGCGTCCTGCAATGCTGGAGTCGGTGTCTGACGACCTTCGTGCGGCCTTATCTCGACCCGTATACGCGAAACTGGAAGAAGTGTGCTTGCGGGTTGGGGATCTCGACCAGGGGCTCGCGGCCGCTTTTGTTTCCTGTTTTCCGCAGTTCTGTGAGAGAGGTGTCCCGCCGTTGGAAGTCTGTGAGTCGCTTTTCGTTCTTGATGTCTGCCTGTCTGACGTTAGCCAAAGACGATAGCGACACAGGAATATCACGGTTTGTCAAGGAATGTGTCCCGCCTGATGCCATCAATGGTCACCTCGCAACCCCTGCGTATTCCGCATCGTTGTGAGCAAGATCGGCCCGTCCTCGACACCCCCGCGACTCACGTAGATTCGATCCATTCTTGAGTCAGCGATATCATGCCACGGTCGTCTCTCCTATCATTGTCTATGGGTGGGTGTACCCTCTCCACATCGACCACACGCTACCGTCTGTCCGTCCTAACACCTCTCGCCCAATCTCGCACCTTACCAACGACTTCCCAGACTTCCTCTCCCCTTCCCTCTATCTCTCCACTCATCGAACATTTCCTCATGGCCGCACCACGCCTCTTCTCGGGTCCTGCAACGCCGGAAACGCGGCTTCACTGCGTTCGTCCGAGAACGTAGCAGAAGTGGACCACGCCCCGGACACACTTTTGCGTGCAGTGGGCTGCGGGGAACGCGTCGTCTGCCGCGCAGCAAGGTATCGCGCGCGTGGGGTCCTTGCCCGAGGTTAAGAGTCATCATCATTCAGCGGTTTTCTGCCGCTGACTCGCGGCGCCCGATGGCACGCTCCGACGCTGCGCACCTCCATTCTCATCCTGTCGCCTCAGCAAACGAGATGCCGGCCCGTCATCTCAACTGTATAAGTTCCGTAACCTTACGGCGGTCTCAGGCAGGCTAAATGCCTCTCGGTGTACTGTCATTCTGCTCGGCTCAGATCAGGCACGACCTCCTGAAGACCCAACTTGAACGCGTTGCATGCTGCGAATGGCCGCTCTTTCAAGACAAGCAATCCATGGTCCTCCCGCCCTGCCTCCGCAGGCGTCTGTGTCCCCGGTTGACAGATGCGCCGCAAGAACCACCCAATCTGTGGTTGCGTCTCTCCACCCGCACGGCGAGCGACACGCGCGTCCCACCGGCACCTCACGTCTGCGGGTCTTCTAGTCGGGGATCGTCGCCTTCTGCACAGTCCACATCTGCCTCAGCATCCGGTGTCCTCGGTCCCGCGCGTCTTCCGCACACCCCTCCCGGTCCCGAACGCCCGCCGCCGCCTTCTCGTGCTCGCAGGCGGACTCCGTAGCCCGGGGTCTCATGGAGGCCCGAGGCTGTGCACTTGTATGATCCTGTGTGACCACACGGGCTCCCATGAAGCAGGAACGAGCGTCGAGGATCCGCCCGGCCGGGGACGCACGACCATATGCATCGCCAGCACACCTCTGTGGGATCCGCCGGGGGCATCTGATTCTCGTTATGGGCTGCTGCTCGGCGGGCTCAGGGGAGCGTGTGGGTGGGAGCGGCGGCAGCGGCGGCGGGACATCGTTCACGCGTTCCGCGAGGCTTTGGCAAGGCGTCCCGTTCGCAGCTTCTCAGCAGTTGAGATGATGGATCTGTGCGCCGCGAGCACACGGCACAGCCGCGGCTGATACGCAACGCATAAGGTCCTGCCGCTGCGAGATTGCAGCGAGCAGATGGAAAGATTGCGTGTGTGCAAACGAGGGTGATTGGGTGATGGATCCACCACTCTAGACGCCGCTGGGAGTTGTTTGAGACACTTCGGAGCCATTCCTGGGGCGTCCGGCGTGGTTAATTGGCAGGATATGGGCAGAGTGCGATCCGCGCCCGGAGCGCTGTACGGGAAGACGCTGTCGGACGCTGTTTGACAAGTGACGTGCGCGGGTTTGTGGTTTCATCTGCTGGTGTACTTGTACTCCCTCCCGGTACAAGGACCCTTGCGTATCATGCGGGCACTCAGAGTCAGAATGTTTCCGCGCAAATGGAGATTACATTGTTCGGCCTACGTATCTGCGTACTTGTGTTGTATTATTTTACATTGCTTGGACTGCGGCATACGTTCGTCTAAGTAACTCGATGCATGTGCTTGTGATGAAACGGATATTGATGATGAGGGAGAGATGAGAGACTAGAGAGTAGGAATAGAGGAGAGACGAGAGAGGAGAGAGAAGAGAGTATGAGTGTGGATGGAACTATGTACGGAGAGATTCGAACTCGGAAGCTACAGGATACAGCGCGTTGCAGAGCTACGACACAAGAACAAAAGCGATTTCTGAGCCACGAGATGCGGGGAGGACGAAGGTCGAAGGTCGAAAGATTAAGGGGCGATGGTGCAGACAAGAGACCACGTCAAAGCTGGATGGAGCAGTAATTACGAATATAGAGCGCCGCCAGCGCAAGAGGCAAGAGTGTATGCAAGAGCGTATGCAAGAGCGACTAGAACCCCTGTCCAAGGTGTCCAGGTCCCGGGCGCGCGGCCAACAAGCGACAAGCGACAAACGACAAGCAAACAGCATTTCACCGTGCGACAGACATCTTCACCGTCACTGGCTCGACGGGGGCATGTTTCCTAAACGCAGTCAGCGACCGACCGGTCCGGAGACGCATCGACAACAACACTCACCAAACATCGAGTACTGGTCCTGCACATACATGCTCCCATGCGGATGGTGCGGATGCGCGTGCGCCGAGTGGTCGCCCGCCGCATGCGCATGCGCATGCCCCGCCTGCCCCATCTCGCCCATGACCGGCACCCCATACGTCGTCTCCATCTGGCCCAGCGCCGAATAGTCGTTCCAGAACGCCGGGAACCGCTGCCCGTGCCCGTGCCCGTGCCCGCCGCTCCCCCGCTCCGCACTCCGGCCCAGGCCCGCAGAGTCCACGAGCCCCGTGCTGTACTGCTGCGGGAGCACCGACGTCGACAGGCTCCCGCCCCCGTAGCTCGACAGGCTCGACTCCGCGGAAGGCGTCGGCCACCGGTCGTAGTTCGACTGCAGGTACCCCGACGACGAGCTCCCTTGCGGCATCGCGTCCATGCTCAGCGCGTAGCTGTGTTGCTGCTGTTGCTGGCTCGGCGTCGGGCTCGCCTGCGTCTGCGGGACGACCGGGGCGTAGCTCTGCTGTTGCTGTTGCTGTTGCTGCTGAGGCGGCGGCGGCTGGCGGTACACGGGCTGCGAGTCCGATGCGACCATCCGCGTCCGGTTTGCGACAGTCACGTCTGGCACATCCACATCGACGTCCCCGTCCCCGTCCAGATCCTCCCGGTCGGCAGGATCCTCCGCAGCGCGCTTGTTCCTGGGCTCCGACCCCGCGCTGCGCAGCGCAGGGACCTCCGACGGCGGCCGCTCCAGCTGGGCCTTCGCGCCCGTCAGGAGCTCCAGGGCGCGCCACGCGCTCGGCCAGACGACGCTCATGCGCTTCAGGACGTCCATCACCTTCTCGAGGCCCCTCTGTGCCTGCGGGTCGTCCGAGTACGTGCGGACTGGAACGAAAGCAAGAAAGAAAAAGAAGGAAGACTCGTGAGAACATTGTCCATCTGGAACTCTGATAACGCGTGCCGGGAACTTACGGGTTGCGACGTGCATGATGGCAGCGGTGAACACGTAGTAGCACAAGAACACCGACGCGCGGCTGATGCAGAAGTGCTCGCAGTACACGGACACTGCGCGTGTCGTCAGTAAATGTGAAAGATCCAAGGATATGTCGGGACGTGCGCACCGATAGACGTGATGTGGTTCGCGGCCTGCACGCACATGTCGTAGTGTTGACGTGATTTGGCCCGGATGTCCGCGTCCTTCGCAGACGAAGCACTCGGCGATTGCCTGCAATCCAAAACTCGTCAGTCGTGCGTCTGGCAAATCCTCTCTGCCACACAGGACAGGTAACGAACGGCCACTTACGTCTTGCTCGAGTCCGGAATGTGGCGGATGCTGGCATGGCGATCAGGAATCAAGGGCGGGGAAGCAGCCAAAAAATCAAAAAGGGGACTTACAACGGCCGGTGCAGGAGGAGCACGGTGCACCAGTACTGCATGTGCAGCGTCAGTATGTGCGGTGGCGGCGGCGGGTTCTTGGGCGACGCAGGGTCGTAGCGCAACGGCTCGGGCAGCTCCAGCAGCCACTTCGTGAGCTGGCTATCGAGCCGCGCAAGCTCGCCAGGACGGTTCGGCGAGGGCCGGATGGAGTAGATGGCCTGGCAGATCTCGCTGATGACGATAGCTAGGGCCATGGTCAGCATACGTTCCTCACAAAGTCCGTGCGCAAGGAAAACAAACACTCACAGAGCTTCGCCGACTCGTTGAAGCACGAAAGCACACGCCCCGGGACGGGCGCATACTCCGGCAAGCTCCCCTCCGTCGCGTCCACGCTCGGCGCCGCATGCGGCATCCACATCTCCCCGTCCTCGCCCTGCTCCACCGCCGGCAGCTCCGTATCAAAGTCGCGCTCGCAAATCGCGACCGGCCGCCCAATATACGTGCACACGTACTTGTCCATCACCACGCACCCGTACCAGATCCGCCGCCGCTCCTGCAGCTCCGCCTTGCTGAACAGCGAGCGCCCGACGGACGTCCACTTCTCCGCGCTCTTGTGCAGCCCCAGGTCCTGCGCCATGCGCACCGCCATCCCGATGTAGAGCCACGCCTGCGCCATCGCCCCGATCCCGATCTCGCGGTACCCGAGCAGGAGGAGCGACTGGCAGGTGCTCGGCCGGCTCTGCGCGTATGTGCGGTCGAGGATGACCTTGGCGTCTTCCATGTAGTCGTCGCCGGCCGTCCACATCGTGCCGTCTTCTGGCGGCGGGACGTCGGCGGTGCTGGACGAGTACCGGGCAGCGAGGGAGAACATGGCGAGGAGGAGGAGGGTGGGCACGCGTCGTCTTCTTGGACCGAGGGGCGAGGATGAGGAGATGGGCGAGGCGGCGTCCGAGTAGCCAGACTCTCCAGAGTACGGCGAGTCCGTAGACAGGTTGCTGTGCAAGTAGCCGGTTCGTTATCCGATGTCGTGCGGTAAAAGCGAATATATGCACTCACCCTTTACGCCAGTCGTCCATGAAGCTCGGCTTGTGTACGATAGGAAGCACCGGATGCACGTACGTGAAATAGAGCTCCAGGAGCAGCTCCTGGGTGCTAAGATCGGGCAGTCGAGGGACGAATTCGTCGGACTGGCGTCGCTGGCTGTTCCGGGCAGCCGGAGGCAGCGGAGGCCATACCCTCGCCTTCGGGAACCGCCTATGTGCGCACAAATACCTTCAGTCAGCCTTTAACCTCGGGAAACAAATGAGGGAGACGCACCAGATACCACCAGCGCCCCGGCCGTCCTGCCTCTCCTTCACGCCCAGCAGATGCAGACCACTCATCTTCCCATGGTACCGCACCTGCTCGTCCTCGTTGATGCTCAGCTGCCCGATCGCCACCGCAATCTCGTCCTCCCCGCTCTCCGTCGTCTCCTCCATGCTCTCGTCCACGTCCTGTCTGCGCTGCGGCGAGCGCGACGACGTCGACGAGGGCGACGGGTGCGCAAGATCGCCCAGCTCAATCGGCTCGTCCAGCCGCCGGCGCTGTCGTCTCGAGTCCCCGTCGCTCTTCCCCCGGCTCGCAGCCTTGGACGTCGTAGACGGGCGCGACGCCGACGCCGACGCCGCCTCGTCCTCGCCCTCGTCCGCTGCCGGCAAGCGCGACGCGACCTGGTCGTCCGGGAGCAGCGTGTTGCGCGCCGCCGCGACCGAGTTCAGCCGCTTGATCACCTGGTCCTGCCACTCGTTCGACGGGCTGTTTCAGGTTCCGGGTTCCGGCGGACGTGAGCTCGATCCACGCACTCTCGGACGGGTGAAACAAACACTTACTGCGTGGCGTGCACTGCATTGCTCTCGCCGTCGCGCTGCTCTGGGGGCGCGCGGGCGCGGCTGGTCGGGGCCTCTGCGCCGCGGCTGCGGCCCTTGTATCCGTATGGCGAGTTGTCTACACGGTTGATGATCTCCTTCGCGAGCGGGTCCTATGATAGTGCCGTGAGCAAACTCTGCGGATCGACTGGGCAGGTATATGCGCCGAGTAGGTGCGTCTAGGTGGGTGTATGCGGGCGATCTCTGCATATGTACGCGTCCGAAGATAGCCCGAGCCTGGGGGGCGGTGCATAAACGGGTCCGACGAGGCAATTTCTGCCAGAACGCGTCATAGCGTGCTCCGTGTGACGCCAGTCGACCTACCTTGGAACCCACCAAACGAGGCAGCCAAAAAATCGCGACTCACCTCTGCGAGGTCCTCCAACACGCCCTTCGCCCGACTGTCCTTGCTGCTGAGCAAGATGCCGATGAGGGCCTCGGTCTGGTGCAGCCGCGCCTCAATCGCGTCGATGTAGCCTTTGGGCGGCCCGCGTTTACGTGATGGGCCGAGGAAGGTGCATTCTGTTTCAAACGGCAGTCAATAACCGGGACGTCGCAACAAGACGTGCAAGAATGGAGACAAGGGGCGTACCGCGTGCGCAGGGTCGCGTCTCGAGTTACGCGCTGGACGTACAGACAGGGCGGATGCCGAGCCGAGGACAAGCGCGCACGCGAAAGGACAGACAGAAGACACTCACGGGTTCCGAGCATGACACAGTTCCGACAAGGCTCTTGGGGGCTGCTCCGCTCGCACTTGCACTTGCTCTTCCGGCACTGGTCGCAAGCCTTGCTGCTGCGCCGGCGGATCTGCTTGTCCGCGGCGCTGCTGCCCTTGCTGCCTCCGCTGCCGGGGTAGGAGGCGAGGCCCATGCCGCCCATTCCGCTGTTTGGAAGGTCGCCGAGCTCGTCGCCGCCCTCATCCTCGTACTCCTCCGCGAGCGTGAGTGCGTGCTGATGGCTCTGTCCGTTGACCGGGGAGACGGGGGACGGGATCGGGTAGCGGTCGACGCCGGGGTAGGACTGCTGGGAGTGGGCGTAGGAGGTGGAGGCGGAGGAGGAGGAGGGGGGCCAGGTCTGGTGGGACATGAATGTAAAGGGAGTGGAGGGGGCGGACGGGGAAGCACTCTGGGAGAAGTCCGCGCCGAAGCGGAAGAGCGGGAGCTGGGAGGAGGAGGATGATTTTACGTGATGGTGGTCGTAGGAGGTTAGGGAGGATACGGGGGGGAGGTCTGCGGACTCCTCGACCTTGATGGGGATCTGCGGATGGTGCAGATGCGGGTAGGATGGCTTCGGGTAGTGTGTCGGGGGGTGTTGCGAGGAGTGCTGGCTGGAGTGGGCG
>WJSG01027343.1:0-13179 GCA_016618145.1 Sanghuangporus lonicericola | reverse complement strand
GGCTCGAGCAACGTCCGACGTCATCGGTATGGTATGTAGGTCGAATCGGGTATCGAGCTCACTTGATAACTCGCAGCGCGCTGGATTGACAACCCTCATGACTTTGGTGAGTCCGCGTCCCGCCCTCAGACTTCAGACTTCAGTTGCTTTCCGTATTGGCTGAACCTTCTCGATTTGAGCAGGTGCCATGGACGACTGTCGGCTTCCCCTCGGGCACCCGCTGCCCTGAATGCTGGGCTGGGTCTTCCCATGGCGGGNCGCTGCCCTGAATGCTGGGCTGGGTCTTCCCATGGCGGGAAGCCCTTCCATGTTGCTTCCATGTTCCATTGATCATGGGAGTCGTCAACGATCATGCGCATCGCCCTCGCCGCGACCGACGTACTGTGAGCCCTATTCCCCCACCCGTCCTCAATGTCGTCCCGCCAACGTAGTCACATTGCCTTGAAGCTCGTCCGGAAAGTCCGAGAATTCGCAAGTCGCAGCGTAGGCGATGCTCTCCAGCTCCTGCGACCCGAACGCGTGGCTCACGTCGTGAGTTCGTCTCTTCGGCGTGATCATCGCCGCCACGCTGACATGCATCTGCGGATGTAGACCAGTCGAGACTACCTACCGCTCGTGCCAGCGGGGCTCAAGGAGACCTCCCGATGGCTCCAAGTCACCATCCTGAACCGGACGCACTTCAGACTCCAATACATCGACACGTACTTCAGCTCCGGGGAGTACTACGACCGCCCGACGGACGTCGCCCCCCTGAGCGATATGACGTACAGTTGCTTCAGCAACGAGTTCATGACCGGCTGCGCGGGCGGGACGAGGTTTCGGATCCATCTCGATGACGGGTCGGAGACCTTTCGTGATTTTTCCATCGTACGTGCGCCCATGCAGTCCGATTTGACCTTCGTGTGTTGCTGATCACCTTCGCGAATCGCGACTCTGGGTATGTAGGGATGGGTCGGTCCCCCGATCGGGCATTCCAAGGCAGGCGCGGTCTTTGATCGCTCGCCCCGCGTCGCGTGCGAATGGGCGAGTGCGAGCGGGGAGTCGGTGTTATCGCAGTGGGGATGGGAGAAGGATGCTGATGGAGGCTTGGGCGCGTTCAGGCTTCGAGTCACTACAGAGCCGGGGTCTCAGACGGTGTATTTGGTTGAGGAGGTGCTGGAGCTCTAGTGGTCGATGCTTTGAAGTGAGCTCGCTGTGGCGAAGGAGAGAGCTCTTGCAGGTGACCTGACGAAGGTAATAGCCGGGGCCCCTGGTGAGCACATTTGTATGTGTCCGAGATGACCTGTTCATTACTGACGAGCATCCAAGTATCGTTTGTGAAGACGAAAGGTCGGAGCTGTTGCCTTTGGGAGGGCAGCTGCCTCTTTCCCGTCGAGGGTAGCTGCCTGATATGTAAATCGACGTGAGAGCACTCATGAGAGTAGACTCCAATGCGATCACCGTAACGCTCCTTCTACCGTGCTTCGAATATTATCATATTCCCTCAAGTTCGTCTGGATGGTAAGTAACGTGCTATTGGTGAGCTGTAACAAACTTGTGTTAATCCGTGTTTAACGTGGCTGTGCAGGATCTGCACGCGGCGGGGAGACACTGTGTTGATCCTCCTCTACTTTCCTCTCTTCTCTCTTCTCCTTCGCGATTCAGCTCTCAGCAACTAGTCTGAGAATTCAAGTTGTTCGTCGGCGCGACCGTCAAGCTCGGGACCTCGGGCCTTATGTTCGCGCAGTGATTGATTCTTGGTCTCGTGCACAGTCTATGTGCGGGATGAGGCCGCACCCCGTCATCGCACCATATCCGAATGCGGTGATAGGGTGCGGCCTTGTCCCGCACATAGACTGGGTAGGATACCAATCGATTCTGTCACACGCGGGCTTCGGACAGTTTTGCAGACGTCCTTGAAATCAAGCGGACCAACCAAAGCTTGGGAGCCCGAAAACGACGGACGTCAGGCAAACGTCAGGAGGTGCAAAAGTACGGAGTAAGTATCCTTGAGCCGCGCGCCGCCGAAAGACGGAATTCTGCAGCGCCAATCACAGCCGTTCTGCGGAGGTTATATGAACGCTCCCGTCGACACATGGAATCGCCTCAAAATCCCCACATATCAGCACGTTCTCTTCCAGATGTTGCTGTACACACTGGGAGCTGCATTCTGCGCTCTCTTAACCGTTGCGTTCTGGCGACTCTTTCGCCATTACTTGACGCGCTCTCCTTTGGACAACCTTCCCGGCCCCAAGCGTCGTTCATTTGCTCTGGGTATGTCTGTACGAATCATATTTCATCTACTCGCTGACAGTTGGACACATCGACTATCGCAGGGAACCTCGGAGATTTTACTGACCCTGAGACAGCCCGGGAGCGGATGCAGGATCTCGCGGAAACATATGGACCGGCAGCTGTACTACCTGGCGTCCTAGGCGTAAGTCAATTCTCTCCAGTTGTACAAATCGCCGTCGGACGTGCTGATGGAATATACCTCCCACCAGGAACGAATGCTGAATTTGTATGACCCGAAGGCCCTACACAGCGTCCTTGTCAAGGACGTAGACAACTTTCCCCACGACCTTAACCCATCGAAGTACGTATGCCCTCGGCAGCAACCTATATGGAGCTCATCCGTTCCTCCTTGCCCAGTGATCTTCACTTCTTACTTGGACCCGGCCTGCTCACCACGGAGGGCCCTCAGCATCGTCGTCAACGCAAAATCCTCAATCCTGTCTTCTCGGCCGCTCATTTGCGCAACATGACTCACATTTTCTATGATATTGCACATAAGGTACGCCCCTTCCTTTCCCCTGTAGAGACATTACAAAGTTGTTTGGCACAGCTACGGCGAGCTCTCGAGACTCGAGTGTACAAGGTCCCCGAAGAATTTGACATGAACGCGTGGATGGGTCGGACGATGCTGGAGATGCTGGGGCAAGCCGGGCTCGGGTATTCGTTCGAGAACTTCGTCGACGACTCCTCAGACGCGTTCGGCGAGGCCATGAAGATGTTCTTGTACGTCGTATCAGCCGATCTCAGTCTGACGCCCGCTAACAGGGATGAACAGCCCTTTGCTCACCTCGCGTCTCCCGTTGCTGGGGTTTATCATTGCCATCGCTTCAAACTACCTGTCCGAGCCCACTATGCGGTTCATACTTCGTCGCTACCCGTCTGCGGATCTTCAACGCATACTCGACATCTCAGAGCTCATGGCACGCCGCTCGCAGGAGATCATTGACGAGAAGAAGAAGGCGTTGGCTCAGGGCGACGAGGATGTCCTTCAGCGAGTGGGTGAGGGCAAGGATATCATGAGCGTCCTTCGTGAGTCCACCTCATTGCACGATCCCACGGCTCTCAACCTCGTCCACTACTAGTGAAGGACAATATGAACGCGGCAGATACGGAGAGGCTGAGAGACGAAGAGCTGGTTGCCCAAATGTCGTGCGTACTTTTCTCGACTCCGTTCCTTCCCGCACAGTCTAACTTCCTACAAGAACGTTCATCGTCGCCGGCATGGATACCACATCGAATGCCCTCTCCCGCGTCCTCCACCTCCTTTCCCTACACCCCTCAGTACAAGAGAAATTGCGCGCAGAGATACGAGAAGCTCGCGGCTGTTCCAACCCAGATGACGCAGGGTCCGACACATCCTACGACGAGCTCGTCAAGCTGCCGTACCTCGACGCGATCTGTCGCGAGACTCTGCGCCTATACCCGCCGGTGCCCCTCATGATCCGCCGGTAAGCATCCAATATATCCCCAGGGCACAATCCAGCCCTAATGTCCGTTCTTGTTAGAGCTGCAAAAGACATTGTCTTGCCGTTGCAGTGGCCCGTACGCGGCAGGGACGGCTCACTGATCAGTGAGATAGCTGTTCCTAAGGGCACGCTTGTCATCCCGGCAATTCTGGCAAGTAACTGCAACAAGGCAATCTGGGGCGAAGATGCGATGGAGTGGCGACCGGAACGTTGGCTCGGAGAGCTGCCCGCCGAACTCGAAGACGCACGGATCCCTGGCGTATACTCGCATCTGTGAGTCACTTACTCCCCATATCGTCTCGCTCCAGTTGCGCTGATCGAATGTTGAAAGCATGACGTTCTCCGGCGGCGGCAGATCATGCATGTGAGTTTCTACGTGTCTTCCAGGGCCGTGCGGTAGCTAATGTAGGCTTCACAGCGGATTCAAATTTTCCCAGCTGGAGATGAGTAAGTCGTCGAGGTCGTGAACTTCGAGACCCAGTGCTGATGCGCCTCACAGGGGTCGTCCTATCGGTTCTGCTTTCCAAGTTCCGGTTCGAACTCACCGACACGCCCATCGTATGGAAGACTGCCCCTATTACCTATCCGACCATGGATGCGAAGAGTACCACGCCAGAAATGATTCTTAAACTGACACGCATCTAGTCAACTACATGTCCTGCAGGTATATCCATACCCATACTTACTCCCCCAATCCCCACTCGGCACTTGCGTTACTTATTATGAATTACTTATGACGTCGTGCTGCTGCTTGCCGCCAGAACCAAACGTCTACCTCAGTACAGGGGTTCGCTCCAGCCAAGGAAGCCATATACGACGATTTTCTTGGCACACGCTTCTGTATATCTACACCAGTACCGTACCATGTGTTATCTGTTGCACACAGTCACCTTCAAGCCATGGCCGACCAACGTTCAGATTCCGTATCCCACGCCGAGGTCGAGAACATGAAGGACCTGTTGTTCTTCGACACAAGTAAGGTACTGTACTTCGTCTCCTCGCGAAGACCACAGTGTTTAACTCCCGATCTTATGGTGATGTCATGAGTCTAGGTCAAGAACGCCCCCATCCCGCCTGCGCCCCTAACGTTGAAGCAGGCCATGCGCTGGATGCAAGCCACAGTCAAAAACCTGACTCAATTCCGCATCGAGCACGTCGACAACTTCCTCCAGCAGGGCGAGTTCTGCCAGAGGCCGGGCGACGTCGCACCGCTGGACCAGATGACATTCTCATGCTGCACTCGGGAGGGCGAGCTGACAGGGTGTGGCGGCGGGGCCAAGTTTCGTATCCTTTTGCACGACGGATCGGCCCTGGAGTTTGCAATCGTAAGCCCTCTTCTGTCGCTGTCTCATGCAACATAAGTACTTACCTCACTCCATGCAGGGATGGGAGGAGCCGGCAGGTCCTGCGTTTCCTCCTCGGTCCGCGGTTGTCTGCGACCCCCCGAACGACCCGAGGTACGCGTATCACCTCGCTGACGAACGCGGTAACTTCGTGACTTCGGACCGGCTGGAGGCAACAGATGAGCTGGGGACGGTGGTGTTCAGGATCAAGATCACGGCTGAGAGTCCGAGACACACCTGTTCTGAGTCTCCGTATAATAGGTCGCTCTACTTCGATGACTTCGAGGCAAGGAAGGACTGGTTGTATGTTGTTGAGCGGGAACTGCTCGCGTAGTAAGCCGATTGCTCAGAGTAGATGGGGCCCTGCGACCTAGCTCGTACTTACTGATACTTCTGACGTTGGGTTGAAAGTGTTGAGTGGGAGTAAGTAGGTGGTCGACTCGAGTTCTAGATTACTTAGTAAGTACTACTTATCGCCGTACTTGATTCTCGTCGGACCGGGGTGCCGGCGTTATAGTACCCCAAATCGGGGTTCTCTTTTCACGGCCCACCTGGCACCATCACACGATGCTTCTCGCGTACATCCTCCACTTGTCGCATAACCACAATGGTGGAACCATCGCCACGTTTAGATACAGTAAGCCTTGTGCGACCGTCGACAGAGCAGGAAGAACCACGTCAGCTGAGCTCATGAGTTCCGCACAAGCTCCCCGCCGCTAGACCGATACGGGGAGGCTTGAACCTAGGTTGCGAGGCTAACGTTTTGTGCGTGCATGCAGGAGAACTTGCAAGATTTCGAATGGTTCACCGCGGATGTCCGATGACCGCCTACCCAACACGATACTGTAGCGCACTGAGGCCGCTCCTATCGATCGTGGACGTCATCCATGGAGCGCTGCCCAGCTGCGACTGCCGATCCTGAATTCGTTCTGTGATTGTTGCTGGTTTGAGTGGAGCTGCTTCAGGGCAATATAGGCGCGTCCTGGTCCGTGCCATCATCCAAGAATACCCGTTATCCCTCCCACTATGGCCTCTCTTGCTCAAACTGTCGATTGTGTCATCGAAGATGTTGATCAGTCGATGCTCGGGGACAGAGGAAACGAGGTACGTTTGCACCGCTCGCAGAATAGTCGTGACGCTCTCTCCTCAACACGCGATGGTCAGCTGAAGAAACAGCCCCTCCCGGATGTTCCGGACGAACTCAGCAAACACCCGTGTCGGGTCCAAGCCACCGTGAAGAACATCACACACTTCAAGATCGAGTATCTGGACAGCTACCTGCACGCCGGGACAGAATTCCACCAACAGCCGAAAGAGGTCGCCTCGCTCAGCCAGATGACGTTCTCGAGCTTCAACGACAGCGCAGTGGAGGCCTGCGGAGGCGGGGCACAGTTCCGCGTACACATCGCGGACGATCACCTTGACTTCTCCATCGTGAGTACCCGCATTATCTGCGTCCCGTCCCCGTCCCCTCCGCTCATCGCGCATGCCGGCACGTAGGGATGGAACGGTCAGGCTCAGACGCTCCCAAAAGCGACCGTCTCCTTTGAATCGCCCAAATCGACTTACCACGATGCCGCGTCGGTGGATGAGTCGTGGCGCAGAGACTGGGCGACGTCCGCACGTGCATGGGAGGCGAAGGATAGCGAAGAGAAGCCATTTCCGTTCACGATCGATGTCTCTGCCGAGTCCGGACCTCAGGTAGTGTATATCGTTGAGCAGGTTGTGGCAAAGGAGAAGCCAGTCGGTGACGAGGGTACCGGCCGTGACCGCGCGTGAGTCTTTGAGCCTTCGGAGTCCGAGATGACCTGTACCTGACTGACGTGCATTGCAGGCTAATACTTGGGCTGTGATGCTTGCGATCAAGAGGTATTGTCTGCGTGTCAAGCCTACTCCCCTTGTACCCAGTCAAGTCGCGATGTCCATGCAACGCTCAAGATCCAATCGAGGGACGTGTAAACACATCATAGTTCGTTACTTTCACCCTCGTGCGACGCAGTTAGCAATCACTTCGTAAAATGCCTCGTCTATGGAAAGAACGATTCTGGGTTGAATTCGAATCTCGAGGCACATGCGGGCATCGGTTGTGCATCTGACGCATATCAGCGATGACTCTTTCGTCAGCATACAGCCTCCGGCGATTCGGATTCGGAGGGCAGCACCACGCAGTGCGTAAATAGCACAACGCGGGGCACCAGGCAGCCGCAGCTCGCGGCGCATGGACCCTGTGTGTCCGAGGTGCCGATGAGCTGCGGGGCGTGTTCAGCGAAGCGGTACATGTGATGATACACGAGTTGGTCTTAGGCGAGCGAGGTAGGTACGTGTATTCCAACGCAGTATAGATGCAGGATCGGGAGGGCCTAATTCTAGTAAGAGTTTCCTGATGTGTAAAGCGTTCAAGGCCGTAACATGACTCTTACTACCGAATTACTAGGGCATTGGGAACTCAATTGCGACCCTGAAATGCGAATCCGGCCACGCACCTGTCCTTCTTCTGGTTCGCCGCTCTCCTTGCCAGTATATAATCTGAATGGTCACCCGGACAACCTTGTGGAACCTCCATCATGTCTACCAGTGCACCGGCCAAGCAAAATCCTAAGAAGAATCCCCTCAAGTCGCAGCTGAGGCGCCTCCTCCATAGCATCGCGGACGGTCCGCCATACTGTCAGGGAACCCGTTCGCTTCCCGACATTGACTTCAGCCTCTTCTACGGGGAGGAGGGTAACACCGGGTGAGTTGATATTGGTACACGTCGCAGCGCGTGGTATTGAGTTTTTCGTGTTCACATAGGCGGTTGAACTTGTCGAGCGCCACCGAAGCTCAGCTGCAGCACCTTGCAGACGCTTGTCAACCAGCTACGTTTGGCCGCGCCCAGCAGGATGTTCATGACGAGGCGTACCGCAAAGCGGGTAAACTCGATAGGACCGATTTCCTTCTCGGCTTCGACGCGGAGCGCACCGGCTTGGTCGATATCGTACATGAGGAACTCCTCATCCCTCGGTCCAAGAAGAAAGAAGCAATCTCGGCAGAACTGTACAAGCTGAACGTCTATGGTTCGTTTGCGCACGCCCTCGTACAGCGATTTCATGCGCTTACTGTTTGCGATAGGGCCTGGGTCGTTCTTCAAGGCGCACGTCGACACGCCTCGAAGCGAAGCCCAGTTTGGCTCGCTCGTGATCGTCTTCCCCACTGCTCACGAGGGTGGTGCGCTGGCAATTCGAGAACACCGTGACAAGGGGAAGGGTGACAAGGACACGAAGGAGTGGACGTTCGACTCTAGTACGCTCCTCGCGGAGTGCGCCGAGCCATCCATCGCATACGTCGCATTCTTCAGCGATGTCGAGCACGAGGTCCTGCCAGTCACATCTGGGTACTGCGTCACCGTCACGTATAACCTCTACTGGATGTAGGATCAGGAGCCCCTTCTGCCGGCCGTGTCCACAGGCAGATCCATCCCGACGAACGTAGAGACGTTCAGGACCACGTTGCGTGCGCTTCTGGACGATCCCACATTCCTGCCCGATGGTGCGGTGCTCATGTACGGCCTGCACTACGAGTACCCGCTCAACGCCCACGAGAACGCCGAGGATGGGCGCAAGGTGCTGACAGACCTCACCGCGCGGCTCAAGGCATGCGACGCAGTCGTTTACAAGGTCGCACAGGAGCTCGGACTTCCAGCGCGGCTTGGTGTCCTGTACGAGGCATCCAGTCAATGGGACCACCGCCCGGGCCCTTTTATACTTTACGACCGCGTCATCCCGCTTTACAGAGAAGAGCGATATGACGGACCGCTGTGGGAGACGTTCAGGATTGAGTACGGAGGTGAAATCGTGTACACTGTATACGTCTGGCGTGCATTGGATCACCCACGCACCAGAGTACACGCGGGAGAAGGAGAGCTACATGGCTTACGGAAACGAGGCGGCCATGATGACGACGTATTGGCAGAGCTACTTGCGTCTCAGTGTTGGACCTCATGGCGATCGGGGCGGCGAGCCTCGTCCAAAAAGCTTGGGGAAGAAGCAGAAGTGAGTACTACTGATCGCCCGGGGTTGGTAGTGTTGGAGAAGGCCAGGCACATGGGGAGACGCTTGTCAGTTCATTATCAGGCGATGATAGTAGTATGCATACGTACGTCCTCGTACTGACCGGGTTCGAGTCTCATCAAGTTGGTACCTTGTCTGCTGAGTACTCAGTAACGACCTTCGGACTCTGCCCTGTTAGCGTATTCGTGGGAAAGTTCCTGTGTTAACCTACATCGACGCAGTGCAATGCAAGCTTGCCATTGACTGCCACCACCTCAGAACATAAGTACGAGCAGCCTGGCTGTCACGAAGGCCAAATGGGAAGCACCGGCGTAATTCCTGCAGC
This sequence comes from Sanghuangporus lonicericola, assembly GCA_016618145.1. Taxonomy (NCBI): domain Eukaryota; kingdom Fungi; phylum Basidiomycota; class Agaricomycetes; order Hymenochaetales; family Hymenochaetaceae; genus Sanghuangporus; species Sanghuangporus lonicericola. Next base: position 3,725 of record WJSG01027343.1, on the reverse strand, counting down.
GGACTTCGGCAATCAAGGAGCTGGTATGTCGTTGCATTTTTCTTCACAGATCACCGTGGCGGGATGACGAAAGTTGGACCTCTAGGCACTATCCGCGAGTTGCGGGGGCTACATATGCCTCGGCCTGTATCCCATTGGGTATCTTGGCGACGTCTTCAGAACGCTTTCGAAGCTTCGAACTGTGCACAAGCCCACAATATACTGATCATCCTGAACTGGACCAACGCTGGAGCCTGGCAGCAATGAAGGCTCGAGCTGCAGCCTTGCGCTATGTAGGTACTCCTCCAGTGATGCATGATCGTCGCTAGGTACTGACCGCTGGGCTGCGGTGATTCCACGACATGCCTTGCGACGAAGGATCCGCTGGAAAACTGCCTGTGAACCTGGGGGCCCGCACCTCCGCCAGTAACATCGTACGACTTTTCAATGATTTTTTCGCGTGTTGATTGGTCGTCAGTACGCAACTCCGGCTTACCGAGCGCTGCCAACCTGTAATGCTGCTAGCCATAGACTGTGCAACCGAAGGAGCGGTCCCCGTGTAGGCGAAGGGGGGCCGCTTGGCGGCATGCCGAGAACAAACACAGCGGTCGTTGAGTATAAGTACTGCGCCATGCAGAGTCCACCTTTCGGCGTCGGCGTCCACCATGTCACCATCCCTACTCGTCACGGCTCTCGCGGGAGTAGCTGTAGTTGCTTTATGGCAGCTTCTTCGAGACTATGTCCTTCCGTCCCCTCTGGACGACATCCCGGGACCTCCCTCCAGTTCTCTCCTTGCAGGTGCGCAACTCGTAGTCGTCACCGTTGGAAAGTGGTGACTAACGAACGTCTAGGCCACCTCGACGATCTTACGGAGAGGAAAGCATGGATGAAGGTGAAGGGCTGGTTTGATGCCTACGGTGCTGTCTACAGGGTGCTTGGACTGCTCGGGGTGCGTGTTCGCAGCAATGTCTTTGTCTCCGAGTGTGTCGCTGACAATCTCGAAGGAGCGCATGGCCGTTATATCTGACCCCAAGGCGCTGCACCATATACTCATCAAGGACGTCGAAAATTGGCCGAAGAACCTGGCTCCGTCAGAGTAGGTGCTTCGTTCCATGGCGATACTCACCGTTCGCTGACCCCCATTGACCTCAGCGATCTCCACCTGCTTCTCGGACCGGGACTTCTCACCTCCGAAGGAGGCCGTCACCGGCGGCAGCGCAAGATGCTGAACCCTGTCTTCTCCGCCGCGCACTTGCGCCACATGGCACACATATTCTACGACATTGCACACCGAGTACGTCCACACGGTTTCCATTGGGTTACTCGGACTTATAATTCCTCCATCATAGATGCGGAAGGCTGTCGAAGGCAGGGTCGGGCAGACGGCCGAGGAGGTAGACGTGAACGGCTGGATGGCGCGAACGACACTCGAGATGCTCGGGCAGGCGGGACTCGGGTACTCCTTCGACAATTTCGCCGAGGATTCGACGGATGCCTACGGAGAGTCCATCAAGATGTTTTTGTGCGTGTCTCCTCCAACTGCTCACCGGCTTCCAACTGCTCACCGGCATGTTGGTTTTCTTGAACTGTGACGGCTGACCTTTGCTGGTGTTCCGTTTCAACAGCCCGTTGCTGAATCAAATCCCGGTGCTCGCCTTCGTCGTCATGTGGATATCCCCTCTCATACCCGAGCGGTTGATTCGCGTACTCCTCCGTTTATATCCTTTCTCTGCGGACCTTCACCGCATGCTCGACATCTCGGACACTATGGCTCGTCGCTCTGAAGAGATCATCGGCGAGAAGAAGTCTGCGTTGGCCAAGGGAGATGACGAGCTGGCTCATCGTGTAGGAGAGGGGAAAGATATCATGAGCATACTTCGTATGTGTTCAGTGCTTTTTGATCTTTCCTTCAACGAACTTCTGACCTCTCTCATGGCAGTCAAAGCGAATACTGCTGCCGTGGAAGCGGAACGACTGAGCGACGAGGAGCTGCTTGCACAGATGTCGTGAGTCCTGAGACCTTTGTGGACTGTTTGCCTCTCCTGACTCGACACAGAACCTTCATCCTCGCTGGTATGGACACGACGTCGAACGCGCTCTCGCGTACCCTGCATGCTCTTGCGCAGCATCCTTCCATCCAAGAAAAGCTTCGTGCCGAGATCCTGGAAGCTCGCGAGGCCAGCAACGGCTCGGACATCTCCCATGACGACCTCATCAAGCTGCCGTACCTCGATGCAGTGTGTCGCGAGACCTTGCGTCTATACGCTCCCGTCGCCCTCATCACTCGCAGGTGAGTAGTCATAGAATCACCGCCCGTTCAATCCTAACGCGCGCGATGTTCCACCACTGGAAGGGCTGCCAAGGATATGGCTGTTCCTCTGACATGGCCTGTACGCGGTAAGAGCGGAGTCATGATGACCGAGATACCCATGACCAAAGGTACCTTCGTGGTCGTCGACATCCAGCACAGTAATATCAACAAGGAGCTGTGGGGCGAGGACGCTCTCGAGTGGCGGCCGGAGCGCTGGCTGGCAGAACTCCCGTCACAGTTGCAGGATGCTCGTATTCCCGGGGTATACTCGAATTTGTCAGTCCCGTCCTGCTTCCTTTGATTGTCTATCTATTTGTACTGATGTTCTCGATGTAGGTTGACGTTTTCCGGTGGGACGCGGTCATGCATGTGAGTACCACGTAGTGAGAACCATTGCGAGCGCCGCTGATCGTCCGTACACAGTGGTTTCAAGTTCTCCCAGTTGGAGATGAGTAAGTGGCGTCTCACGTATCTCCTGAATATCTCTCAACCGGTTTATGACACAGAAATCGTGCTGTCGGTGCTCCTCACGGCGTTCAGGTTTGAACTGACGGACAAGCCGATCACCTGGAACTCCTCCGCTGTGTACTACCCGACCATGGGCGAGGAGAGTACGAAGCCGGAGATGCTGCTCAAGGTCTCATCCTTGTAGCCTCATACCAACGTGTCGGGCCTGGCATGTCTATGTGACGTATTCAGAATGAGCTTGTCGTGGAATCTCGATCTCTTAACATCGCACTCGATTGCGGCGGCATGGCGCAACCTCTACCATCTGCAGCGTCAACCTCCGGTCCTGTTGGTCTTTGACATAGTTAATCTCGAACATCCGCATTCGTGCAATGCGCGCTCGCGATGACACACCGTGTGTTCTGCAGCCCGTCCATGGAGCCGCCGCCCGGAGACGCCGCCATGCGCGTTGGCTCAGTTTCACGGTCGAAGTTGAGTTCGCAAATTGTTGTCGTTTTCTCTTGAGTCTCGGGAAGCTCAGGGATGCTGCGCTAATTTTCCCAGCGTATACTTCCGCTACATAGCGCGGTGAGCCTTCAGTTCAGGAGAGGGATCTACACTGGTGTGGAAGGGCCGGGCTTACAAGTATTTGATACAGGAGAGGTACCTGGAATAACGTGGTTCACGTTGATCTACGTTTATGCTCCCGGAAATGGGTACATCCGAGGCTTGCACTTGTAAGCTGCCGTATGATCTTCATATTGTTTGCCGCGTACCACTAATTGCTCCGGGCACGGCACGCTGTCGCGATTGCTGCGGACGTGGACTTTGAAGCTGAATGTAAGTTTGCGAGAGACGACCTGCAAGCAGTTTATCCCTACTCGTACGTACGCAACAAGAAGGACCGAAGAGGTCGGATGAGGTTAAGAACATGGCGGTCGGGGGCATAATGGGCGCTTCAGGTCGCCGCGGTCACAGGACCGTGATC
>WJSG01027340.1:0-10642 GCA_016618145.1 Sanghuangporus lonicericola | reverse complement strand
CAGTTGCCGATCGTGCAGGCAGCGTACGGATACGAGTCGGTGGTAACACACAAGAGACTGCCACGCTCGTCGACAGTTTGCCCAATAACGAGATGATCGCGAAGGACAAGGCGGATGCCACCAATCCGGTACGTCGCTGTTCTCGTGCATCCGGGTTTGGGAACACTCTTTGGGTTGCCTTGCTTCATCCTCTCCGCGGAAGTCCTGCGTTTGACGAATCCCGGCATAGCGCCTGCAAATCCTGAGACGCACTGCATTTTCAGTCTTCTATACTTAGCGAATGGTGGTCAATTTTGCTGATTCGCACGCCTCGTCACCTTGGCTACCGCTATCTTCGTCGCTCCTACGGTGACCACATTGTGGTTAACCCCGGCACGGTGGCCGGGTGCGAGGCCGTTGTTGAGTGCGTGTGGCGTAGCGACATGCTATGTTATGACGTCATGTTGTCCGTCCTGAGCGCTACCGGCCTTGAAGACGGTCATGACTGGCTTCCGCACCAACCTATCGATGTAGTGACAGAGCCGTCTTGCTGCTCTTGATTGTGCTGGCTGGGGACAGCGCGTTGGTGTCTAGAAAGTCACAAGCGTGGCCTCAAACGCGAATTTAGACCGGTCCATATGCGGATAAGTGGGCCAGCGCGGACACTCGCACAATCCGTGCCATCGGGGACTGTAGTCTCTGGACGTTTGCTTGCTGGCACGGCCAAGGCAACCCAGAGTTTTAAACGCTAGGGAGCGATGGAATCACTCACTTCTTATCACTAGACGGACACGCCCATCCTCGACTTCACGACTGAGATGCTGTACCTGCTGAGCAATGTCTCTGCACTCGTCAACGCGAAGTGGTACCTTGGTGAGTCTATGATTACCAAGGGAGCTCAGAATGAACCCAACTCACCCTAACTTAGGCATTCCCTTCAACGATACGACGAATCTTCGTCTGCAGATCGCAGAAGCAGGCGATGCAATCCTCGGAGACAACATTCTTGCATACCAGCTCGGCAACGAACCTGATCTCTATGTTAGGTATGTCTCCTTGGATCATGTATGAGACTGGAACACTAAGTAATCTACATCTGTATAGCCACGGTCACCGTCCGCAAGGCTATGATCAGCAGAGCTACTTCAACGAGTTCGGCACAGTCATAAATGCGTTGAACAACGATTCCAAGATCACCAAGCGCGGTAACCTCGTCGCACCTAGCACGCAGGGTACTTGGACGCTCCAGTCTGTCTGGGACACTGGATTCCTCACCAGCTACCAGGATGCCATCAGCGTTCTGGCTGTCGAACAGTAAGCTTCACCTGTCCCTCCCTTCCGCAGAGATCCCAGAGCTGAACCCCCACAGATACCCGGACAACAACTGTGCCGCAGCGTTCCCAGACGCAGGCTTCGGCCCTCCGGTGGACCCCCAAAGCGTCTTCGCGAATTACCTGACGCATGCGAGTGGCAGGAACATCGTCAGCCAGTACCTCGATTCGCTGCCCCTGGCTCAGCAGTATGGCAAGCAGTTCATGATGTTCGAGACGAACACCGCGTCTTGCGGTGGCTTCCCCGGTGTCAGCGACAGCTTCGGCGCCGCTCTCTGGGGCGTCGACTACGGTCTGCAGATGGCCTACAGCAACTTCACCGGCGCGCTCTTGCATATTGGTGGTCAAGATGTTTCGTACAATGTGAGTGCGCGTGTTGCTCTTCGCTTGGACTGTGTGCTGACTTCGTCCTGTTCCAGCCCTTCACGCGTATGTGGATGACGATCTCGGTATCGCCATCGAATGCATCACTGACTTCCCCCTAGCTCCGCCTACGAACCTGTCAAACACCAAGCAGTGGACGGTCGGCCCCATCATGTACTCGACCCTCGTCCTCGCCGAGGCGCTCGGCACCTCCAACACGTCTCGCGTGCTCGATACCTTCGCCAACAGCGCCAGCGACTACACCCCTGCATACGCCATCTACGAGAAGGACGTGCTCGCGCGCATGGTGCTCATCAACTTCATGACCGAGCAGAACGGCCAGGGTGCGTACACCGCGACGATCTCGATTGGCGGTGGCCAGACTGGCGAGGGTAACGGCACGCCGGCGTCTGTCAAGGTCAAGTGAGTGTTGACTCCACATTTGCGAGTGCTGCAGATTGACGTGTGCTGCGCAGGTACTTGCTCGCGCCTTCGGTATCGGAGAAGGATAATGTCACATGGGCCGGTCAGGTATGCTACGTGAGCTGACTCCCTGCATTCGCCGGGTAGCTGACCCCATGTTCCTGTCTGCAGACCTACGGCGCCCGCTTCCAGTGCGACGGACGCCTGACGGGCACCGAAGTCATCCAGACGATCAACTGCGACACGACCGCGAATACGTGCCAGATCCCCGTGCCCGCACCAGGCGTCGCGCTTGTGTTTATCTCCCCGGACGCACAAGGCGCGACGGACCCGCCGACGACGCAGACGTACTCGACGACGGCGGTGACGAAGGTGAAGAACACGGTCACGATCGATCCCAGCGTGCTCGCGACGTCGAACGGGGACAGCGCAAAGGACCGTGCGGCGGGCAGCACGAGTCAGGGCAGCAGCGACGCACCACGGACGGCGGGTGTCGCCCCCGGCTTGACGCTGCTCGCGATGTTCGTTACGGGCGTGTGGGTCGTGGTGGCCGCGATGAGGCGGTGACCATGCCACCGAAACGCGGCGGGAGTCTGGTTATCAGTTCTTACATCTTACACGGCTCAGCGGATTTGTATATATCACGCGCACGGACGCGCGCGGACGCTTTCCATATTGCGCTGGACTATCTCCTACAGGTAGTTGCCTGTTCTAATACCACTGTTCCTCACCTGTACCGAGGGAGAGGCTCTCGGCGCCGATTTGGTGCGACACGGTTGTAGTAATGATTGCCCCGTCAGTCCTGTAGCTGCTACGAGGGCAGCCGAGCGGCGACACAAGTCATACTCACAGTGCAGGAGCATCTGATGGCGGGTTTGGAGGTTTGGAAGCCGCAGCACGGTCGAGCCTCCGGAGTGCTCCTCGGGCCTCCATGGCACCCGCACGCATGCCGATGCTTTGGGCCTGCGCAAGGCTCTCCTGGAACGACTTCCGCGCCTCGTCGTGCTTTCCAACCATCTGCAACACGCACACGTCCATCAGCGAGATGCCCATATCGACACCGCAAGACACAGACCTCGAGCAGCGCTCCCAAGTTGAACAGCGCGGCAGCCAGAGTCTGCTCGCAGAGCGCCATCGCCTCCGGGTCCTGCGCGGCACCGGGAAGGGTGCGCGTCTTTTCGATGACGGTCTGCGCCTGGCGCGCCCACGACTCCGCGTACTGCACGTTCGAGGGCGGCGGGCCGCGCACCATGAGGTCGGAGAGGTTGTTCATGATCTGCGCGGCGCGACAGCGGTCCTCGACCGCTGCGTCTTTTGCTCTTGAGGGAGGTTGCATGAGTATGCCGATTGCTTGCAGGTAGAGCGTTGTCGCGTATCTGACCATGTATCAGCGGAGGCCCAGTAGCAAGCAGTGAGAGAAGAGCACTGGCACTCACTCGAGCTTGCCCTCCTGCGCGTAGAAGCGACCTAACGCTTCCAGGGGTGCGGCGACATCCACCTTCCGCACCCACCATGGCAGCTCGAGCTCGGCGAGCATCGTGCCAACCTCGCCTTCCTCCGCCTCCTTCTCCTTCTCCTTGCCCTTGCCGGCGTTGGCGGCCTCGTCCTTGACGAGCTTCAGTGCCTCTTCGACGGCGAAGGTGAGGAAGTGCTCTGCCTCCTCGGGCCCGCGCTGGTACACTTCTGCCATCTCCCCGAGCTTGTGTGCGAGTGCGACGGCGCGCAAGCGCTCGCGGCCGGAGAGGCTGTTGCGTGCCAGGGCCGCGCGGAGCTGAGCGAAGGCCGCGCTGTATGTCTCGTACGCCTCATTCGGGTTGTTGGAGGCCTCGAGCACTTCCCCAAGCACGATCGCTATCCCGGACAGCTTGAGGTGGGGTTCAGATCCGTACGCGGAGAGCGGGAGGGTCTGCGCGGTCTTCCACGCTCTTCGCTCGCGCCTTGAGCCGCCGAGGCGTATGTGCAAGTGTGGGGAGTAGGACGTACCGCCGCAGGTATCGCTCGCTCAGGTCTAGGTCTCCCTGGTGCTTCGCCTTGATTCCCGCACGCAGGTCCGCGCGCACCTCGGGCGGCCACATGGTGAAGGTGGTGTAGAACTGGTACCTTGAGCCCGCACGGCGCGGGATTTTCAGCCTACATCGGAAGCGGGAAGCAGGGAGCGGTGGTAGACGCACACACCGTATACGGTCGACGCGATGCCGACGCCCATGAGGATGCTGAAGACAGTCGAGATACGCGAGCGCGAGTGCAGCCATGACGTAGCCCCGCTCGACGAGCTCGAGGTTGCGAGCGTCCTGCGCGAGGCTACAGCGAGTGTCGAGGTCGGCGACTTGCAAAGTGCTTTTGAGCCGAGACGCGGGGCCTGGCGTTGGGCTGCTCGGTTTGCGATCATCGTGGCGGTCGAGAAGAGAAACGCGAAGGTGGAGAGCAAGCTGGCGCGGTCTCGTGAGAGCAAGCGTCGGGGCCAGGACGCGTCGGAGCGCCCGAGACTGTATGTATGTCGCTCTTTCCACGACCAGGTCCTCAAGACAAAGACAGAACATATACTTCATCTCTTCCCTTCGCCTGTCTGCTTCCTCACACCACCATCTGAAGAACGCAATCCGTGAAGACAATTGAGTATGCTCCTCCAAGACTACGAAGTGTGGATCACCTGCGACGGAGAGCCCTTACCCGAGTACCAGACAGAAGTCCAAGGCGATGGCAAGACTGTGGCATGCTTCATACCCAGTGAGAGCGGGAAGGCAAGTATCTCTTTCCGATCCTCGGTTTACTCTACAAGCGTGCATGAGATTATCTTGCTGCGGTACCAGCGACCTGGTCCACATCCCATACTCTGTGCCTCCTAACTCGCGTCGCGCCTGCTACAGAACTTCGTCATCAACTGGCACGACCACGCCAACGCCACCTGGCTCCTATACGTATTTGCACTAGATGGAAGGGATCTGGGACACGCCAGTGTCTCCAGGCCGGGGACGAATGGGACGCGGGCAGGAGTCTTGACGGGCGCGGACATTCAGCAGCTGTTCCAGTTCGCAGACCTCCAAACATCAGGTGCGCTGCTACCCCCTCTCTTTCTCTGGCTCGTGTTGACCTGTCGATACAAGACGACGACACTTTGCTGAACAGTATATCTGGTAACGGCGACCTGGGCACCATCAAGGTCTCGCTCCGCAGGGTCCACGAACACCGCACCGTCGTCCCATTCGTCCCTGCCACGTTCCACTCGGTCGAGAAGGTACACGAACGGAGCAAGAAAGCCGGAGCCCATAATGTCGCGTATGTCGTCCGCCCTGCATTTGCTGCTTCGTCAATTTGACCGTTCGGTGGTAGCCTCGGGAAGGCCAACAAGATCGCCGACGCTCCTCACCAATGTCTTTACCGCCACGAACCCCTAAACCCGTCCGAAGGTTACATTGCAAGCTTCGTCTTCCGTTACAGGCCCAGTGGTAGGTCTCGCTCTGGGTCGTGGCGCGCAACTGGCTGACGTCCCACCAGCTCTTCTGCAGGCGCAGGGGATCATGCCTCCGTCCTCCCCCGAGCCCTCACGGGTCGAGGAAACACGGACGAAGCGGGCGGGCGACTCCGTGGATGCGCGACCCGCCAAGCGGCCCAAGACGGAGCCCGGGTCGGCGACGGCGGACATGGGTGTCATTGAGCTCTCGGACGACGATGAGGACTTGGATGTGCTCCAGGTATATCTTCCGTCCATATGCGAGCCAATTTGCTTTGCTGACTCTCTCGTACTATGTAGGGTCGTCTACGGCACGTTGAAAGGCAGATTGAGCGAGCCAGGAGGAAGAAGGCAAAATCCTCTGGCGGTGTGGTCAAGCATGAACCGGCGGCGTCCCAACGACGCTCCGTGGGCAATCCGGACGACGTGATTGATCTGACTCTGGATTGACCTCAAGTCCATCTGTAGAAGTCTTGCTGTGCTGTGTATGCTCACACACCTCTCCCTTTTCACGGACGTTTCAGTCTTGTCCCGCTCTGTTATCATCTATCTTAATCATCTTGGACGGAAAAGGGGATAAATCAATCTGCGAACCGGGGTTCACTCACCATCATGGCCGGAAGTCGAATGTGGGGGATCCAACGTCCAACGACCGGCCGGATTACCGGAACTCGAGTGCTGGGGGTCTTGGTGAGTCCAGCGTGCTCAGACCGTACTGTACGACACATGAAGTACGCGTTGGCCTATAGTCGCCGGAGAATAGACACTGGCATGACTATGTGAACTCCAATCGAGAGAGTGCGAGGAAGGTTCTATCACAGGCAGGGGATCAGACCACCTCTCAGGTGGATTCCTTGTGCATGGGAAACTCACCTTAGAGGACCCGTCCCCGCACAGACTTCCAGCACCAAATGCTCTTGAGGATCATGACGCACTGATCATAAGGGAAGTAGACGAAGTATGCTCCTGAAAGAACCAGCGTCACCGTCGGTCATCATTGAATTTCGCCAAAAATTTGACAAGAACATCTCACTCGTGAAGAAGATTTGTAGCCACAACCCTATGAGGTGAGCGTTGGCGGGCGCCGGGGAGAACGTCCGGTGTTGTGGCCCAAATTGAAATACAGATATCGTCAAAATCAATGCCCGACGCGCAGATGCACGCCTTGGTATGAACTGTAGCATACTGGATTGCCTAGTGAGCCAAGTTTTTGCACACTGATTACTGTAAGTGCGCCCGTCATCCATGGCCCCGGACGGCGGATGGGCCCGTGGCCTGCCTATACAATTTATCCATTCATTTTGAAATGAGACCTCCCCATACGCAGCAGAGCGGCTTGAGTCTACTTACTGTCTTATGCCTAGTACTGTACTAGCTCAAGTCCGGGTAGAAGGGGAGAGCAGGAGAGCAGGGCGGCGACGCACTCCAAAGTCGTCTGCCGCTCAAGAGGGAGGCGCTGAATAAATATTAAACCGTGGGAAGAGGGGGGGAGGGGGGTCCGGGGGTCCTTAATGCACTTTTGGTAGTCCATCTGAGCATGGCCTGCAGAGGCTCAAAGCATATATACCTGGCATATACTAGGCCTGGCCTCAACAATGTTTATAGACATTTTTACGGGCTTATAAAAGGTTTGAGGGACCGTATGAACCTTGCTGACCCCCTCTCCGATGTTGGGACCAGCTCTCGGGCGTCTGTGGTGCCATATTGGGAGTCGCGCGCTTGACAAGCCGAGTGGGTAAGAACCTGAAATGGGCAGCCGGGCATGAACTGCCATTGCATTGGGTGCGTATATGTTCCACAAGACCATCCGTAGAGCTTTGAGCAAGCCATTAAGGTGTACCATCCCATTCCAGCAGTTCATGTCATGAAACATGCGGAAAACATACCATATATGGCGATTTCCCACGGTAGAGGGGGGGAGGGGGTCCCCGGAAACTGGCTTACTGCACTTTTGGTACCCCCGGTCTGCAATTATATTAGCGCCTCCCTCTTGCTGCCGCTTCCAAATATGTAAGGAAGTTCATTGGCTCACCATGATCCATCCCTAGTCGGACATCCTGCTAACCTTCGGGAACAGAAATGATACCTAAATATGGTAGGCAGAACACTACTTACAACGTAACTATGACGATCGACAAGGCAAGGGTGGTATACTGAACAGAGGTAGGGGGGAGGAGTGGAAAGGGAGGAGCGGCGGCGCGATGCAGCTATGCATTAGGAGCTGGGGAATGTAAGGTAGTGGAGGGAGAGATAGAGAGGAGACAGAAAAACTTTGAACTACACGAGCTTGGGCGCAACACTGCATGTAACATCGCACTTGGCCATTGAAGGCAGGTCCCAACCTTATGAGCCACGATCCTCGCATACACTGACCACGTCATCATGCTCAGTGCAGTACTCACAGCTGACTGCGGTCTTTCCGAGGCAAACAACCCCCACTGTGGTATATGTAAGACAAGGCGTACTGGTTCAAGCACACATGACAGAACGCACAGTTTTCCTCCACATGCACCCCAGGTTTGAGTGACTCTGTGAGAACAGTGAAGACATCTTCCGGCACACCATCCTGTCACACATAATGGTCAACAAGAGCTTATTGGGCAAATGGAGAGCATACGGGAAAGAGCGCTGCTACATCCTCTGTACCAGCGCAAGCTCCCGACACTTCAGGGCGTTCCTGCAAAGAGCAATTTAAAGTCAACCTGCACGTACATACAAATTGGATGCTGTTTGTGCTCACCTGCATGATGTAATCATTCAATGCGTCGACCGCAGCCTGGGTGTATAGGTAGTTATGATATAGTCAGCCTGATGATTGGTGGCCTTCCACAAACACACCTCGTAATCATCAATGGGATGGCTTGCCTCCTTGTCTTGCATCGTTTGTCCCTGTATTTGACGTATATGGTTTGGTGCTTGGCCCTTCCGATCGCCACAGCCAAACTGAGCATCAACACCATCGCAGGACGCAACAGAATGCCCACCTACCCGATGTTTAGCCTGGATCAAGCCTGGATAGCGGACTGGGTGAAGAGGGGAAAAGGTAGTGAAGGTCCAGGTCCTCCGCGTTCCTTTTATACCTTCGTAAACGCTGCGCGGCGAGACAGAGCCCCGGTAACAACTGCTCCTTTAAACGGAGAGAATGCACCCCGTCATGTAACCGAGAGGCGAGGCGCCCCTTGGGGCGAGGGTCCGAATCACTACGCGGCATGGCGTCGAAAGCCTCGACCTATTGTGAATATGCATTCACTGCCGTTGCCGCAATGTGCATGATAACACCCCGGCGCGCACACGCGCGGCATGACCTGACTCTCCATCTGGCCTTGTCATGGAGACAGTTTTGCGGGATTGAAGACGATGGAAACGCTACAATCATGCTATTGTCTGCTATAGTCCTCCTGGGATACAGCACGGAGGATAAGTATGTCGAGGTGTCCATCCACGACGAACGCGCAACTGTGGGGCGACGGAGGCTTACCGAACGCAACATCCTCTCATCCCACAACGAAGCCTCCGCTACCGACGCTCTCGAGCGTCACAACGTGCCCTACAATATTTGCCCCGCTATCAAGCACCTGCTTCGCCCGAAGTAGCGCCTTCGCCGCAACTCCGTGCACCCCGAAGTTAGACAAGTCGAACTTCTCCTCTGCATAGTTCAGGTTTGTGGCGAGCACCAACGTCTTCGCGCCAACGGTCCACAGTCCGACGTCGACGCCGTGCGCGACAACATGGGAGAAGGTGGCGGCGGGGTTCAGGATGAAGTCCTTCATGGTGGCGAGAGACTGTGCGAGGGTGGAGGCGGAGGCTGTGACGTCGTCGGTCGTGGGTGCGTTCCAGGAGACGACGCCTGATACGGGCGGGTCAGCCAATGGGTGGTTATGCCTTTACAGTGGACTCGACTTACCTAGGGCGCCGTGGTTGATCCCGAGCACGCTCTGCACGACAAACTCCTTCCCCGTCGGCACACGGTCCCAATACCTGTCAATCAGTCTTGTCAGCAAGAGGAACCCGACGCTCATGAGCAATGCTCACGAATCTCCTCCGAAACCTTGCGGGACGGTCCACATGGCCTTGGTACGCTCCCAACCGTCGATGAACCTGCGCTCGGCGAACTCGTCCATCCGTGTGCTGATGTCCTCCAACTCGCCTTTGCAGTTGTCGCATCCGCAGTCTCCATAGTCCGGCGTGCATGCCGTCCCCTTGAGGTGCATATGTGCGCGTCAGAAGCTATCACACACCCGTACGATCGCCGACGACGTACCCAAACTGTGGAGAAGGTTGCATTTATCCCGACGGGATAAGTGTCCTGCATGACAATGTCCGTTCCTGCCGTGTACTCCGTCCAGAAGTAGTCCTCGCAGTTGAGGACGAGCGAGACTGGGTGATAGCCGTCGAGCGAGTATATGAGATCATACGCAGTTGAGGTGGCGTTCAGAGGGTCAGATGTGCCGTCCGGTTCGTCTCCAGTGTACCACAGCAGGAGCGCAGGGCTGTTCTTGACACGGTTGACCTCTTCGGTAACAGCAGTGTTGTTCATGTACGTCCTGCAAGGGCTGTCAGCTGCTAGCATACTTTTCGGTGTTTCGTGACATACCATCTCATGTCGTACATCAAGTATAGGCCGACCTCCTCCATGCGTTGGATGACCTCGGCAAGGGCGGTGAGGTTGTCGTACGTAGGGATAGGATGGATCTACACGATTCGCCTTTGAGCTCAAACGATGGCATACATTTATGCGCTGAGGCTTACGACAGTGAATCCTTGAGCAGCAATCTCGTTAATAACGGACAGATTAGAGGTGAGGTATCCCCCGAAGTTGGTGTAGAATCCGATAGGGAACACGGTCTCGTAGTCTCCACCCTTGCCCGTTGCAGGTTTCGCCAGTAGTGCGCCCGTGCGCAAGTCCATCTTTGTCACTGAACGGCCATCCGGAGGATCCGGGAGGTAGTATAACGTGGTGTTCGCAGCAAACGTCTGCGGAGCTCCCTTCGCGCCAGGGGCGCTGTAAGTCGCCGAACACTCTACGTCAAACGGAGCGGACTGTGGCTTCAGGCCCTTCAGCGAAAACGGCAACTCCGCCTTCGTCGCGTTCAAG